>ML787081.1:411523-424071 GCA_009831015.1 Picea engelmannii
TTAATCCATTTGTTGCAGGTCTTCAAACAAAGGGTAAATTTGCATGTCTAGTTTGTGGCCCTAAGATGAAGTATCATCATTCAAAAAGTTTAGGAAAGATGGTGTTTGATGAGTATAGGCACCTTCTTCCTAAGAACCATAGGGATCGTACTACTGAAAAACATCTTTTCAATGCGAAAGAAGAGACTGGTTTCAAGCCACGAAGAATGACACCTCACCTATGGAGGTTGGAATATAATATAAATCATCATGGTACTCAATTTAATAATGTATTGTAGATCGTTTAATGTTTTGAATGTTTATTTTAATCATTGAATTTATTTTACCGTATTTGATAATTATTTTTGTGATTTCTTTTATGTTTCATGAAGGCCACAATCATCATGAAGGTATTAATAATGGGCTTCCACGAGGAATGAAATCTTATCCCCCTCAATTCATGAGGTTTCCCTACTATGAGGAGCTAAAAATAGCTCATTTGTTTGATACAATGAATATCAGGAAGAATGTGACTGAAACGTTATGGCGAATCATAGATGGTAGGAGGGACAAAGACAAAATTGTCAAAATTTATACTGACATTCAGGAAGCCAATCATGCAATGCAAAGTGTGATCCGATATCAAATAGATCATATGGAGTACTAGATAAAAATAACCTTCTATGGTTATTAACAGAGAAACAAAGCAATGATGTAAAAGAGGTCATTCAAAGAATTAAATTTTCCACGGGTTTTGATTCAAACATAAAAAATATCTTAACGAAGAAAGGAAAGGCGAATTTGGTGGGGTAAAAACGCATGATTGGCATACCTTTATTAAGGTAATAATTTTGGTATACATAATTATATATATATTGGCCTTACAGATCTTTTTTTTTTTTTTTTTCTTTTCTACTTTGGTTGAAACAAATAACGATTCATTTTTTTGTTACAATATGTTCTACCGCTATCTCTCCCAAATGACTCTGACAACAATGTCAAACAAGTTATATATGATCTTGGAAAATACATGAGGTAAGACGTAGTTGTGATTTATAAGCAAAATGTTCTTTCAAATTATTGTTGTACTCAATGACACGTGTTTTACTTGTAATGTAATGTAATATATTATATTATGTTATGTTGAAACTTGTTATTTTCTTGTGTCACGATCTCATGTAGATGGTTGTCATTGAAAGAAATCCATGAATATGATATAAAGTATTGGAAGAGATAAATTCCTCGTCTAATGTGTGAAATGAAAAAGTATACAACTCCTACATTTTTCAATGCACAAGAACACTACCTCATACACCAAGTTGAGGAGATTGAAATTTGTGGACCTATTAACAAAAGGTCAATGTGTATGGTGGAGAGGCACTTGAAATCATTGAAGGCTTTGGTTAGACAAAGAGAACGTCCTGAGGGTTCTATGGTGGAGGGATATATGGTATATCAATCCATGGTGTATATTAGTTAGTATCTTCCTAAATTAGCAGTGCCAACTATGCATGCAGTGGATCACATTTGGGATGTGAACTCCATAAAAAAAATTGAAGATCATAAGCATTTGTTGGGGAAAGGTAGAATGAAAAAAATGAGCGGTAATATATTAATAATTGTGAAAATTTATATTAATAATACATATAAAGTTTCGTTTTTGTGTATATGATCATAATCATTAATATATTAATATAATTTATTTCATAAATTATAAATATTTATAATTACCTTCACATTGTACGTTATAACTAATATTTAATATTGGTGAATTATGTTTTTTTTATTCAGTTCCTCTAGAGTGGGATGCACTGCATTTATACATTGCAAACAATATTGAGTGGATGAATGTATGGATTGAAAGATGTAAACAACATAATGGAGGTAGGTTTTCATGGCAACGACTATTTGAATTGGTTAGAGAAGCTCGTCGTAACAAAGATGCCAATGATACACAGAGGGAAATTGATCTAGCATATGGTTTGAATGATGGAAAGGTAAGCAATTTCACCCATTTTATTCAATTATTTTATATTATACTAATGTGACTACATGTGTACTATATTTTTCAGATACTTTCGAAGTTATATAAACATATGTTAATTTAATAATTGACAATGCATCTTTTACATATATAACATATTGCAGTTGAAACACCACAAGGCTATGTGGTGCAATGGTCGTAAATTTCGCATCAAACAATTGGATGAAACAAGGAAAACTTCTGATAGTGGGATAACTACAGTATTCAAGGTTACTGATGTTTCCTCTAGGAGTGACTACATCCCCAAGAGTCTGAAAATAGATACTATGGGTATTTAAACGATATGCTCGAGTGTGAATTTAATTCCTTCAAACTAGTTATGTTCGATGTCAAATGGTATAGGTTATGAATGCATGAACGTGATGAGGAAAGAACTATTATTCAACATGCCAATGGATTTCCAATGATTAAAACAACGATGTTTGAAAGAGGACACAATCACTATGTTTTTCCAAGACAATGTGAATAGGTCTTTTACTCAAATGTTCCAGGTGAAATGGATTGCTCATTTGCTGTTAGATATGATCCAAGAGGAAGGACAATTAAGTATAATCATTTATAGGAAGAAGATGATATTGAAGATCAAGAAGATGATTCAAAAGAATATTAGACAGAGCCAGAAGATCATGGAGGATCAACAGATGAATAAGACAAATAAGATCATGATATAGGCATAGGAGACAATATTGCAATTCCCGATGATGATGTCGATGAAAATATGCTCGAAAATGACATTGATGACGATGATGATATCATCAATCCTTTCAACATCGTTTCAGAACCAGATGATGAGACAGATGTTGAGTTTGATGAAGAAGATCAAGATAGAGAATAAGGATGATTACACCGATTTTGAGGTTGGATTAGGTATGTGACTATAAAATATTTTAATTTGTATGCATTATTCTCTTAAAATAATTTACTTTTAATGTCATGGGTTAATTACATGTTTTTAAGTTTTATGCGATGTTTTTATATCCTAGGTTACATGTTGTTTAATTATTATTTGAAACTTGAAAATAATTGTCAATATAGTAAAGTATGTGGTAGACTAAAAATATCATTTAGAAACACATAATTTCATGTACCTTCATTAATTTTTATTTTTGTAGTTTCTATGCATGAATCTTATAAATAGGACGTTGCTTTCGATTATTTTATATTTTATAGATTGGGTTTTGGGGATCAATTGAGAGTGATGTTAAGGGGAGGGGAGGGGCCATGTGAGATTCTACCTTCACGTGGTTGGCCTTGTTTAGTAGAGGATAAATTATTCTTGAAACCAAGAGAATCTCTTTCATTTTTATACCATCACGATCGTATAAGATTTCATCAATATTGTTACCTATTTAAATCTTCTTAGAATTGACATTCATTACATAGTCATTGAAAAAAGACAAAAGACTTATGTATGCACTGAAATTTGTCATGGATAGAATATTTTCATGCGTTAATGATATGGGAGGGTTTCTGGATCAAATTTGAGTGACACACCCACTTTTTTCCATCATCCATTCAGCATGTAAACCATAAACCCTATTTTTCATATGTTCTAGTAGGTATGTTAATGATTCCAAGTTTCATATTTGTATTTGACTGAAGGTCCAACTAGCTTGCAAAGTATCGAATTGATATTTCAAGTTGATAAACCAAATATGAAATGAATACAGACATCATTTGATATCGTCGCAAGAGAGACAAATGTAAATAATCTTGCGACGAATTTGCTATACTATCGACGAAAAAAGTTCGTCGATAATTTTATGCCATTAGTATGTAATTTTGTACAAAAATAATGGATCTTGGGGACTACACCATGGTCAAGGAATGATGAACAAGGAACGATGAACGAGGAATGAAAATTGCACGAGGACTAGACACCGGCAACATGGACTTGCAAATGGGGCAACCTTTGAAATTGTTTCAAATGGTTTTTCTATGCACCAAAATTTGTCATGGATAGACTATTGGCATGCCTTAACGATATGGGAGGGTTTATGGACTCAAATTTGAGTGACACACCCACTTTCTTCCATCATCAATTCATCATGGAAACCATATTAAACCCTATTTTTCATATGTTCTAGTAGATATGTTAATGATTCCAAGTTTCATATTTGTATTTGAATGAAAGTCCATCTAGCTTGCAAAGTATCAAATTGATATTTCAAGTTGATAAACCAAATATGAAATAAATCCAAGCATCATTTGATATCGTCGCAAGAGAGATGAATGTAAATAATCTTGCGACGAATTTTCTATACTATCGACGAAAAAAGTTCGTCGATAATTTTATGCCATTAGTATGTAATTTTGTTCAAAAATAATGGATATTGGGGAATAAACCATGGTCATTGAATGATGAATGAGGAATGATGAATGAGGAACGAAAATTGCACGAGGACTAGACACCGACAACATGGACCTGCGAATGGGGCCAACGATGAATTTTTTTCAAACAGTTTTTGTATGCACCGAAATTTGTCATGGATAGACTATTATCATGCATTAACGATATGGGAGGGTTTCTGGACTCAAATTTGAGTGACACACCCACTTTCTTCCATCATCAATTCATCATGGAAACCATATTAAACCCTATTTTTCATATGTTCTAATAAATATGTTAATGATTCCAAGTTTCATATTTGTATTTGACTGAAATTCCATCTAGCTTGCAAAGTATCAAATTGAGATTTCAAGTTGATAAACCAAATATGAAATGAATCCAAGCATCATTTGATATCGTCGCAAGAGAGACAAATGTAAATAATCTTATGACGCATTTGCTATACTATCGACGAAAAAAGTTCGTCGATAATTTTATGCCATTAGTATGTAATTTTGTACAAAAATAATGGATCTTGGGGAATAAACCATGGTTAAGGAACGAGGAACGATGAACGAGGAATGAAAATTGCACGAGGACTTGACACCGACAACATTGACCTGCGAATGGGGCCAACGTTGAATTTTTTTCAAACAGTTTTTGTATGCACCAAAATTTGTCATGGATAGACTATTGGCATGACTTAACGATGTGGGAGGGTTTCTGGACTCAAATTTGAGTGACACACCCACTTTATTCCATCATCAATTCATCATGGAAACCATATTAAACCCTCTTTTTCATATGTTCTAGTAGATATGTTAATGATTCCAAGTTTCATATTTGTATTTGACTGAAGGTCCAACTAGCTTGCAAAGTATCTAATTGAGATTTCAAGTTGATAAACCAAATATGAAATGAATCCAAGCACCATTTGATATCGTCGTAAGAGAGACAAATGTAAATAATCTTGTGACGAATTTTCTATACTATCGACGAAAAAAATTCATCGATAATTTTAGGCCATTAGTATGTAATTTTGTACAAAAGTAATGGATCTTGGGGACTACACCATGGTGAAGGAACGATGAACGAGGAACAAAAATTGCACGAGGACTAGACACCGACAACATGGAACTGCGAATGGGTCCAACATTGAAATGTTTTCAAACAATTTTTGTATGCACCAAAATTTGTCATGGATAGACTATTGGTATGCCTTAACGATATGGGATGGTTTCTGGACTCAAATTTGAGTGACACACCCACTTTCTTCCATCATCAATTCATCATGGAAACCATATTAAACCCTAATTTTCATATGTTCTAGTAGATATGTTAATGATTCCAAGTTTCATATTTGTATTTGGTTGAAGGTCCAGCTAGCTTGCAAAGTATCAAATTGAGATTTCAAATTGATAAACTAAATTGATATTTCAAATTGATAAACCAAATTGAGATTTCAAGTTAATAAACAAGGACCTGCGAATGGGGCCAACTTTGAAAAWTTTTCAAACAATTTATGTATGCACTGAAATTTATCATGGATAGACTATTGGCATGCCTTAACGATATGGGAGGGTTTCTGGACTAAAATTTGAGTGACACACCAACTTTATTCCATCATCAATTCATCATGTAAACCATAAACCCTAATTTTCTTTCAAAGTACCCAATTTGGTTGACACAAGTTTTAGGCTTTCATCAGTCTTTCTTCATTTTTCTTTCAGGTTCTACATTAATGTATATACGATGTATATGCATCATATTTGTGATGAAAAATCCCTCTATTTCTTTGATTTCTTAATCAATACCATCAAGATACTAGAGGCGGGCAACAGTGACATGTGAATGGGGCCAACGTTGAAATGTTTTCAAACTGTATCTGTATGCATTGAAATTTGACCTGGATAGACTATTTGCATGCCTTAACGATATGGGAGGGTTTATGGACTCAAATTTGACTGAAACACCCACTTTATTCCATCATCAATTCATCATGGAAACCATAAACCCTATTTGTCTTTCAAAGTACACACTTTGGTTGACGCAAGTTTTAAGTTTTCGTCAGTCTTTCTAATTCATTTTTCTTTCAGGTTCTACATTAATGTATATAAAATGTATCCATGTCATATTTGTGATGAAAAATCCCTCTTTTTCATTTTTTTTTTAATCAACACCATAAAAATACTAGAGGCGGGCAACAATGACATTTGAATGGGGCCAACATTGAATTTTTTTTAAACCATATATGTATGCTAAGGGTCGGCTTTCAATGTGTTATAAGATTCTGAAATCTATCACTTTCGTCAGCTAAAAGGCAGGCACAAGGTGTTCTTAGCTACTAAAAACATAGAGTCTGCTAACGGTAAGACTGTCCCATTGGACTCTCAAATCACCATCAGTACACATGCCATGATGATCTTAAGTGTTGTCAAAATTAACTACAATTTGATCATGATACGATCTGGGCAAGTGATGTATGTCCGATATGATTATTTGGTGAAATATATTAAACCCTAATCTAGTAGATCTGAGTTCTCTGCTACCAACTAAGATCACCATAAACTCATATCATTTGTTTTTTACCTAATCTATCATGTGGTTTTCTATCCTGGTTGAATGATGCAATCATCATTATGATTTGAGTTTCATTCTTTCTTAAGGGTTTATTCTAATCTATTTCCATTCAAACCTTTTTCCCCATATCACACATTTTTCCTCTACTCTAGCTTCAATCTGTCCTCTATCGATGCCCCTGTGTCTCCCCAAGCCTGATTTTATTGTATTGTAGGGGTTGAAAATTGGTTTTGCCGATGAAGAAGGGAGGGGATCTGCTCAAGAAATAGCTTAATGATATAACATATTTTGAATCTCACCCTGAGATTTGCCAGATGTCCATAAATGATGGATGCTACAATTTTTGTGAGAAACTACAAGGTTTTCACCAAGGAGTGGTTGAGGCATTTGCCTTAAACTTTAATGGAGCCAAGTACAAAGTGGGAACAATTGAGTTACAGTTTGATGAAGCCATTTTTGCAGCAACAACAGAGATACCTAGGATTGGTGAAAGATGGTTTAAAACTCAGATATGGTAGAGTGATGTTCTCCCATTTCAAGCTCATGAACCATTTCACAGGTAGATGTCCTTCGAATATGCCCATAGATGTAATTAAGATATTCTTCTAAGCTATAATCAAGAGGTGTTTTACAAATGGAAAACATTGTTGATACTATTACATATGGTAGAGTGATGTGGTCTATTGTCACTGCATACAACCAGGGGCACGGGCCTGGCATAGTCGCCCGTCTATCATACCCACCCTCAGTTCTTGGGATATGCCACATAACCGGGAGATGATCCACCTTAAGCGCATAGATTTATAGCTATTGACCGGAGGTCCCATGGAACGCTGCCAATACCAGGACTTAGAGCCTATCCAAGGCCAACACGTAGCCCAAAGGTCAGTCTCTTGGCCATATGAGATTCATATGACCATAATTAAGGGGGAAGCGCGCTTGATTTTGGGGATTAATCCCATATTCATGCCAAAAAGTAGGTTTTTAACCTTGGTTATTCAATTTTTAATTGATTTATGCCTGATGTTTTGACCAAAATTGGTTTTTTGAGGATATTTTGGTCATTTGGAGGGGGATTTGATCCCAAAAAGAGGCCAAATCTTCAGGGGAAGTTGGGCTTCTCTTGTTGATCCTAAAAAATATATAAACCAGGGTTTTTGAAGCTTCAGGGTAACTTTTTGATGTAGGGATTTTGAGGAGCAGTGTTAAGCCCTAATATTGGCTCATTACCCCTTAATTGGGGCATATTATATTAGTAATGTTATTTTATGTATGTCGGATTTAGGCCATTAGTTATAATTATACCTCCTAGTCTCTTATAAATACCAAGGAGACATTTTCATTTTGAATCATTTGGTACTTGAACATTTAAGTGGGGTAAAAGGAGGTTGCCCCCTCGAAGACGCTTATTATCTGAAATTATCTCTTTTTCAAGGCGTTGAGTACTTTTTCTGAGTATTTTCTATGCTATATTGATATTTGGTTCTTAACATATGGTATCAAAGCTCAAGGTCTTGGGGTTTTGTTGCTACATCTGAGACACCTTGGAATTTTTGCTATAACTTATTTTCTACAACATTTCATAAGGAACGACTTGGAGGATATTTAGTAGATGGATCAAGGTATGTTGGGTTAAAAATTCATCTCCTGAGGCCTTATACTTTCGGAGATACATCCTGTACAAGGCCTTATATCCCAGAAGGGCCAAAACTTGGGAGATACAATAGAAGAAATATTGTCTAGCAGAACCACCTCAAAATCAAGGTTCAAAAGTGATACTTGGCCAACATGCCACAAAAAAAGGGAACCTCTACACCAAATAAGCCTCGATAAATTCCTACTTGGACTCTTGATGAAGGTGAATAAATGTGTAGGGAGATAAATGATTTACAAAAGAATATAGTAACAAAATATGAACTACAAGAGATGATGGAGTGTTTAAAAGCGAAGATCATGGAAGTATTGAAAAAATTTGTAACAGAGAAGACACCTGAAAGTGAAAATGCATCCCATGAAATTTATGATTAGGACACAAGGAAGGTGAATCAAGAATGGAGAAACTCCAACTTTGGTTTGAAGATCAACCACGTTCCTAAGATTGATATGAGGAATTTTGATGGCAAGGACCCAATAACATGGATACTTCAGATGGAGCAACTCTTTGATCTCCATAATGTGCCACATACCCAAAAGGTGCGAATTTCTTATTTATATTTAGAACCTAATCAATTTGTATGGTATCAATGGCTTTGTTCTTGTAAACCACTCGTCACTTGAACAATTTTCATGAAAGAAATGATAGCACACTATGAGGATACAAGGAGCAATACCTTCTTTAGCCAATTGATAAATCTCAAGCAAAAGGGTTCAGTTACCGAGCACATTGAGAACTTCCAAAGATTGAATATAAAGGTAACCGATATTCCAGATGAGCACTTGATTAATGTATTCATAGGAACTTTAAAGGATAACATTCAACATGAGGTTCGTCTTTGGGAACCCAAATAATTGGAGAATGCATTTAAGGTGGCAAGAAATGTTGAAACTAAAAATATGGCTATGGCTACTAGAAGGACCAATCCTAACATCAATAGAGAGAACAATGCTCCTTATTCTAAAACACCTCAACCTACAAGGTTCACACCTCAACAATTGGAGGAAAGAAAAGAAAAAGGTTTATGCTTTAATTGTGAAAACAAGTACAGTAAGGGACATAAGTGTGGTGAGAAGAAATTATTCTACATAGATTGTGAAGAGGAAGAAGAAGAAGAAAAAGAACCATCTCAAGATGAAAACATAGAAGCAATTTCGTCTGAAGAGTTGACTCCCACGATATCGTGTAATGCATTGGCTAGAATTAGCACTCCTCAAACCCTCAAGATCGAAGGATACATAAAAAAAAAAGGTAATAGTCCTAATTGATTTTGGAAGTACTCATAATTTCATTCACTATAAATTAGCCAAAGATCTCAATTGCTTTGTATATCCAGCACCATAGTTTCAAGTAATGATTGCATATGGAGGAACTATCAATTGCTCATGAAAATGAAATAAGATCAATATTACTATGGGGGAATATGTAATGAATAGTCCAATGATTTCTATACCCATGGGTGGTGCAAATGTTGTACTAGGAATCCAATGGTTACAATCATTAGGAATAGTGGATTTTAATTTTCAAGAACTTTTCTTGAAATTTTCATTGGAAGGAAAACAAATTGAGTTAAGAGGTATCACAGGGAAACCCGGTAAGGTGATAAGCTCTAACGGCATGAAAAAGTTATTGAAAAAGGGGCATCAAGGCATTATTGCACAACTATGCTCACTAGATGTTCAAACATCTAAGCCATATATTCCTCAATATCTCCAAAGGATCATTGATAAGCATTCCAAAGTATTTGAATATATTCCCAAAGGTCTTCCACCCACTCGAAATCATGATCATGAAATTCACCTAATTCCTGGGAGTGTTCCTCCTAACATCAGGCCATATAAATACCCTTACGCCGAGAAGAGTAAAATTGAGCACATGGTTGAAGAAATGTTAGAGGCTGGCATTATTAGACCTAGCCAAAGTTTTTACTATGCACCAATGGTAATGGCATTCAAGAAAGATAGCTCGTGGCGTATGTGTCCATATTATAGAGAGCTCAACAAGATCACTATTAAAGATAAGTTTCCCATTCCTGTCATTGATGAATTGTTATATGAACTAATGGAACAATCTATTTCACAAAATTGGATCTCCGTTCAAGGTATCATTAGATTAGACTGAAGGAAGAAGATATCCCAAAAACAACATTCTGAACTCATGAAGTCCATTATGAATTTTTGGTCATGCCTTTTGGCGTTACAAATCACCTTCCACATTCCAAGGGTTGATGAATTCCATTTTCAAGCCCTTCCTTCGAAAATTTGTGTTAGTATTTTTTGATGATATACTAATATATAGCAAGTCTTGGAAGGATCATGTGCGACATGTTGACAAGGTGCTACAACTACTAAAGGAGAAACAACTATATGCCAAACCATCCAAATGTTTCTTTGTAGTAAAGGAGGTAGAGTATTTGGGTCATATCGTATCTCATGAAGGTGTCGAGGTAGACCCTAACAATATTAAGGCCATGATGGACTGGTCGATTCCCAAAACATTGAAGAATCTTAGAGGATTTTTGGGTTTGACAGGTTACTATTGCAAGTTTGTTCGGAACTATGGAAGAATAGCAGCACCTTTAATGACACTAACTAAGAAGGATGCATTTTCATGGACTCCAGAGGAAATTAAATATTTTGAACAACTTAAAGAGGTGATGTGTAAAGCTCTTGTATTGACCACTCTAGACTTCACAAAAACCTTTATTGTGGAATGTGATGCCCCAGGAAATGGAATTGGTGCTGTCCTAATGCAAGAAGGAAGGCCCCTCGCTTTTGAAAGTCGACCACTCAAGGAAAAGGACTTACACAAATCCATTTATGAGAAGGAAATGATGGAAATACTACATGCATTTAAGAAATGGCATCCTTATCTAATAGATAGGAATTTCAAGGTCAAAACAGATCATGATAATATTAAATACTTCTTGGAACAAAGACTATCTTCAGAAGAAAAACAAAAATGGGTAACCAAGATATTGGGTTATGATTTTGAAATCGTCTATAAAGAGGGGAAGCAAAATGTTGTCGAAAATGCACTCTCAAGAAAGGATGAAGATGTTGAGGCCTTTCTCCATGCTATCTCGATCATCCAACCTGATTGGATAATAGAAGCATGGGATGAATGGAAGAATGACGAAAAAGTGTGGACTCTCATTCAAAGGTTGCAGCAGGATTCCAGTGCATCAGATACATTTACATGGAAAAATGATTCAATATGGTACAAATATTGCTTATATTTATGTAAGAACTCCCAACTCAAACAAAAGGTACTATTGGAATTTCACACCTCTCCAGTAGGAGGGCACTCAAAATTTTTGAAAACCTACCATAGAGTCAAGAAGGATTTTTTTTGGGATGGCCTTAAAACTGATGTTCAAAGGTTTGTGGCAGAATGTTTTGTTTGCCAACAAAATAGGGTGGAAACAATTAAGACCCCAGGTCTTTTACAACCATTATCCAACCCAAGTCAGTGTTGGGAGGAGGTTTCCATGGATTTCATCACAGGGTTACCAAAGTTTGAAGGAAAGAGTGTCATCATGGTGATTGTTGATAGACTGACCAAGTACACACACTTTTGTGCACTCTCTCATCCCTTCAAAGCTAGTACAATTTCCACTGCATTCATGGAGACAGTTCAAAAGCTACATGGCAGCCCAAAGATTATTGTAAGTGATAGAGATCTCATCTTCACTGGACATTTTTGGAGAGAATTATTTTCTTGTTTGGGTACTCAATTGTCTCATAGCTCATCCTATCATCCTCAATCTGATGGACAAACCGAGATAGTGAAGAAATGTTTGGAAGGCTACCTTTGTTACTTTGTCTCTGATAAACAAACACAATGGTTCAAATGGTTACCCTTGGCAGAATGGTGGTATAACACTTCCTTTCATACTGCAACAAAAATGACACCATTTGTGGCACTTTATGGATACCACCCTCCTTCCATCACTTCTTCTC
>ML787081.1:424121-440111 GCA_009831015.1 Picea engelmannii
ACAACCATACAAACAGATGTCCCTCAAGCAAGCCAAGAAGGATAATAAATTATCACCAAAGTACTATGGCCCTTATAAGGTATTGCAAAATATTGGTACTATGGCATACAAATTGGAGTTGCCTGCATCTTCACGAGTACACCAAGTTTTCCATGTTTCATGCTTAAAGAAAGTTATAGGCGAAAAAATCCCAGTTCAAAATATATTACCAAAACTTGATGACGAAGGAAAAATCATATTGGATCCTGAATCCATCACTGACACAAGAATTCACCAAATAAGGAACAGATCCATTTCATAGTATCTCATTAAATGGACGAAACTACCAGCTGAAGATTCCACTTGGGAAGATGAGTCTTTTATACAGAAGCATCCAGAGTTACTCAAGTGTTCTGGACAACACTTGTCTCAAGGGGAGGGCCATGTTAAGCCCTAATATTGGCTCATTACCCCTTAATTGGGGCATATTATATTAATAATTTTATTTTATTTATGTCGGCTTTAGGCCATTAGTTGTAATTATACCTCCTAGTGTCCTATATATACCAAGGAGACATTTTCATTTTGAATCATCTGGTACTTGAACATTTAAGTGGGGTAAAAGGAGGTTGCCCTCTTGAAGAGGCTTATTATCCGAAATTATCTCTTTTTCAAGGGGTTGAGTACTTTTTATGAGGATTTTCTATGCTATATTGATATTTGGTTCTTAACAATCAACTTGTATTTTTGGCCTTTTCTCATGTTTTGAGAGGCATTTTTTTCATGTTCTTTAGAGGAGTTTGATGAGGCATGTATGTATCCGAGAAAGGAGATATTGCACAGAATATATGAAGCATGTTTTGTAACAAAAAAGAGCCAATGTAAGAGAACTTGAGAATTTAATGATCAATAAAGAGGTCCTCCACTTGGAAGCGGGCCCAGAGACATAGCCAACGATTGGTGAACTCTGTTAACAAGTTCTTGTCTCTATTTCTTATTCTTGGTTGCTATTAAATTATCTTAATCTGCGACATGATTTATGATATCTGATCTCTTTAATCACTTATAAGCATCAAGTAAAAGTAATAAGTATTATTCTACAACACATAGTAAAGTTTATGTATTTCACATTCTTATCGATGCGATGCATAAAGTACATAAAAATTAACTTGCAAATTTGTCAGTAAAACCTCACATTTTTTTATCAGAAATGTAGGATGCATGAAACACATGCATACCCAATTTTGTTTACTTATGTACATACAGAGCACATCGGTGGGTATAAAATCAAGGAGGATGTTCCTTTAAGGGGGAGGGGATTGTAGTACCCTTATTTCCCCCAGCTTGTAAATATAACTATAACTTTCCAAAATACTATGGGTAGACTGAATATGTGTGGATGTTGAAATTGATGAACCTTTTTATGAAAGGTAATGTATGTATTTATGTTATTAAATAAAATGGATAGTGTTTCCCAATTGTTGAAGGGGTTTGCCAAGGTAGATCATGATGCTATGAGAGAGATGGTGAGGGGAAGCAACAATGGTTGAGATGACCCCAACCAAACCAATACCTTACTGGATTTAAATTATTCAGACCCATAACTATCCTCTGACCCATAAATAAATTACCAGTCATCCTCGTAGTTGGGAAGCCCTCCTCAAGAGTTAATGAGGATATGGGAAGAGTACCCATCTAAAATACTTCCTGGCCTGACCATGAGCTAGGGATTCAGACCCATGAAATATTGCTGAGGAAGGTAAGAAAATAAGAGATTTCGTGGGTAGAGGGGGATTTTTTTTAGAAAAGGAGATGAGTCAAGAGACCATTCTTCAAAAAGAGAGGAGAGTGTGTTTGTCTCTCTGGTTCTAAGGAGAAATGAACAACAACCTTTCTTTTTGTGCAAGAATTTGTTGTCATTTTTTTCAGTCCTATATGATAAATGGGGTTGCAGGAAGATGAGTGACTGAGGAATCACTCGTTGGAGGCCCCCTTGCTTGGTGAAAAGAAAATCGATTTCCAAGTTCCTTTGGGAGGAGGAGAGTGGCCTCTATCCCTAGCTATCATTGAACAAGAAGGGAGATTCTCTCTCTGAGCATAATGATCTAGCTAGGGTTTGGCCAATAGTAAGTTTTTCCAGGAGTGTTTGTGCCTATGGTTGAGGGGAAAGAAACACCCCTCTCAGCAATTGCTTCAGGATTCTAGTTTCTTGATAAGTATTTTTATACTATGTGTACTATAATGGAAGTGATTGTTGAATGTCTATGTTTATGATTAAAATTTGCAATTTTTGATAAATCATTATAAATGTTTACTATTTTTTTATGTGATCCCTTGTATTTGCATGGTCTCTGCTTTCCTCGGTTGAAATTTCTCCTCGTACAAACTTGGGATGGTACGAATGAGACAAACCCACATGGGCTCCACGTGGCCCTTGATCAATAACGCCTGGATATCTTTGGGAGGGTGTAACTCCCAATACAGAGTTCAGATTCGAGCATGGTAAAATTTGTTAGAAATATCTTGATGAGAAAAAGAGGATGAAGATCCCGGGAAGAGGATTTAGGATGATTAAGGAAATAAAACTTTTAATGCCCCATCCCTTAAAAGGGTACTTAGGGGTCGCATGTGTTACATTGAGTACACCCTCCAAGAACATTTCAATTGCACCCTATTGGTTTCTTTTAGATAGATCAATTGGTATCAGAGCATGTACCTTGGGGAAGTTTTCGCACATAGAGAAGAAGGAGAAGATAGAGAAAACATCCACAAGATTCACAATTTTTTTGGGGGATCTTCAACTCATTGTTCATTCTCTTTCTAAGAGCATCCTGGTCACCCTTCTTAGGGTTCTTCTATGACTTTTCATTGGTGTAACATTTGCGCCCTTAGGGTTAATTGTGCACCCTCCTTTGGGTCTCATTTTGGAAGCTCACACCTCTGCTCTCAAGATAATACACTCCCTCTCTTATGTTCTTGTCGACCATGCTTCCTCAAAGAGAATTCCATAGTGAGGATTCCAATGTAGCCACATCAACTCTCGTTGAATAATTGACACTGGATCTCCATGACCTACTTTGACTCCAACAGTGTTGGAATCCAGCCACCATGCAGTTGGACACACATTGTTTAGTTACCCAAGATCATCAAAAAAATGAATGGAGAGTGTTGGGTATGTGTTATATTCTTTTCCTTGGGAAAAATGTCACATTTTTTTCTCATCTTTCATGTTTCCTCATTTTTTGTGTCCATTGTTGAGTGGTTTTTCAGCACATGGTTTTTGCCGATGGTTTTCTATTTTTGGTTAAGGAATTAGGGTTGTTGACCAATCCAGGTGATTAGGTTAGGGTTTTGGATGTCTCTATATCCTATATGTATATTGTATTATAAACAATGTATCACTATGAATGAATATAGAATATGTTGGTTTTCTCGGTTTAGGTTTCCAGGGGAAAAAACTCTATGTAATGTTTGTATTTTCCATTGTATCTTTTTTGTTCTTTTACTGAAATGTTGTTTGCAATAAATATTGTACAAGGTTAAAATATACAGAGAAATGGGCGAATATTGGATCCATAGCCTATCCACATACTTCAAGACTTCTCCCAAGACTTATTCCAACATCTGCAACTCCCTACCACCCCACACCTCGATCCCTATCAGCTTGGATGGGTAAAAAAGGGCAGTCCTTGCATCACTATTGCTCGATACTATTTTGTAAAATTTTCCATTAGCCCCTTTCGCGACTCTGTGGTCTGTGATGTATCACCTTTAGATTTTGTTTATATCCTTTTGGGTCTTCCTTACCAACAAGACCGACATGATGTATATCATGCCAAGTCCCATCAATACAACCTTAAACAGGATGAACTCACATATTTTATAACTACATCTCCTCCCAATTCCCACACACCGCATCCTGAGACCGCAACCATCACCAGATCATCAACCACAAATATGTCTCTCTATGTTTGCTACACCCTCTTAAACATGATAACCTCGCTAATCGCCCCCCCCCCCTACCCCACTATGTTCCTTTTCCTCCATGAATTTGCATATGTTTTTCACCCACCCACTGCATTACCACCCTATTGAGGAATTTCCCATTCCATCGATTTCATCCCTAGTGCATCACTGCCCAACGCACCATCATATCTCCTAGATCCCAAATAATCCACCAAAATAAAATGCCAAATCGGCCAACTCCTCAAATCAGGCCACATTCATCCTTCCTCTTCCCCTTGTGCATTTCTAGCCTTCATTGTTCCCAATAAGGACACTTATGAATGGCATCTAGTTATCGATGATCGTTCCCTAAAAAAATCCACCATTAAAAATTGTTATCCCCTACCTCGGATCGAGGATGTACTCGACCATATGCAAGGGGTCTCTTTCTTCATAAATATGGATCTGACTTCTAGGTATCATCAAGTGCGGATGAAATCGATTGATATATGTAAAACAATATTCAAAACCAATTTTGGTCTTTATGAGTGGTTGGTCATGCCTTTCGGACTGGCCAACACACCAACCACTTTCATGCGTCTCATCAACGACATATTTTGGCCACATTTGGGTAAGTTTGTCATTATTTATCTTAACTATATTTTGGTTTTCATCTAGTCATGGGAGGAACATCTTCAACATGTATGTATAGTCCTGGAATTACTGTGACAACATCAACTTCAGGTGAAAGAAAATAAATCCTACTTTGCACAAAAGTCGGTGCAATATTTAGGATTCATTGTGGAACATACAATGACACACCTGGATCCATATCAAGTGCAGGATCTTGCTAAATGGCCAACATCAAATTCTGTGCATATTCTTAAAATATTTATTGGAGGCATCAATTTTTACAGAAAAATTGTCTCCCATTTCTCATAGATGTCTTGCCCATTGGATCAGTTAAAAAATGAAGAGAAGTTTCTATGGTATGCTTATGCTCAACGTCACTTTGACAAGTTGAAGCAAGCCTTATGTTCTTCTCTAGTCCTCCTCTTTCTAGACTTGGTCCAACCTTTTGAAATTGAGACAAATTCTCTCAATTTGCGATTGGAATAGTACTTAAACAGAGAGTTTACCTAGTCGCATACCATTCTGAGACTCTTTCTGCCGCAAATCTCAACTATAATACATATGGCCAAGAATTCTATAGTTTGGTATAGATGTTGAAGCAATGACACCATTATTTTCTGGGTAAAGAGAAAATTTTGTGAACTGACCATCACATGTTCATCTTCATCAACTCACAGAGTAAGATACAGGAACAACGACATATGAAGTGGGAAGCATACATCCAACAGTTTCATATGGTCATTAAATACAAATGGGAGATTCTAAAAAGATAATAGACTTGTTAATATGAACACCAACACACGTTATGAATATCTTAGCAGTCTGATGTGTGGCATATGACAGCTGGAAAGATATGTACAACATATATCCATGTTTTAAATAAATATGGGCAGTGTTACAACAACCTAAAACCATCAATCATAAACCATTTCTTGATTAAACCATTTAAGAGGGGTGTCTATATCACCTTAATAAAAAAATTGTTCCATAATCAGAGTATCATTTGATTCTCATCAGAGAAATGCATGCCTCCTCCTGCGGTGGTCACTTCAAGACTGCCAAAATGTTGCTACACCTCCTGCACCACTTCTATTAGCTCTTCATGTACAAACATGTAGAACGTTTCATCCAAGGTTGTTCTCTTTTTTCACAAAGCAAACCTTATAATCGCAAGAATGGTCTCTATCATCCTTTCTTGATTCCCTCTCATCCATGGGAATCGATTTATATCGACCATTTGAGTGGCCTTCCGACCACGTTATGCAAGGAAAATTCCATTTGGGTTGTTATCTATCATTTCCCCAAGATGGCGATCTTTCCCCATTAGGATATAAACAACGAGGAATTGGACCAACATGAAGGATGTCAACCTTCCTTGGACATGCAACAGAAGAGGATCAATAGTCAATAGAATGAAAGGTGCTAAAGGGAATCACTTATATGCTATTTTTCTGATCTATGTCAGCTTCATTCAGCCCCATAATTGTAATAAAGCATTCGCCAGTTTAAGCAAGAAACGTGATGTCTAAAATAAATTTTCATTCATATTGTTTCAATCATTACTGCGGGAAACTTATCTCGCCAGTCTGAATGCCCAAACAGTTGCAGAAAATAAAAGCAACAATTACCTTTGTAATGAGTCACCTTGTATTATTAAAGGGAACATTGTTCTCTAATACATTTGATGAAAATTTTCTGAATCTCTTTGTCTCTTCTTTGCGTTTTTATCATTTATGTTGTGTGAGTGAGAAATTTTGTTGCACACCAAAGGCGCTATTGTGCCCTACCATTAGTCAGGTGTTTTCTTGCTGTGTGGGAATTTTTGGAGGCAGTATGCATTGGTAAACCAAGTGTGCCCTCTCAATCATGTGTTTTCTTGTTGAGTGGATGTTTTTGGAGGTCGTGTCCATTGGTAAAGCAAGTGCGTCCTCTCTGGAAGTGAGTTTTTTGTTTTTGAGTGCATCCTTCATAGGAAAAGTGAGTCATTCCTTGAAGTGATTCGTTTTTCTTGAGTGCATCCTCCAAGAACATTTCAACTACACCCTCTTGGTTTCCTTTTCCAAACATATCAATAGGTTTTTAGTTATTTTTCTTGATGATATTTTGGTTTTCAGCGGGTGCTAGGACACACATCTTCAACATGTCAACATAGTACTGGAATTACTGAGGAAACATCATCTTCATGTGAAGGAAAATAAATACTACTTTGTGCAAAATATTGTTCAATATTTAGGATTCATTATGGACCAGACAGGGGTGCATCCAGATCCCTCTCGTGTGTAGGCCATAGCTCACTGGAAAACACCATTCGATGTGCATATGATCAAAAGATTTATGGGTGTAATTAATTTCTATAGGAAATTTGTCTCACATTTCTCCCAGATGGCTAATCCATTGAATTAGTTAGAAAATCAATCCAAGTTCATATGGAATGAAGATGCAAAACAAAAATTTGAGAACTTAAAGACATACTTATGCTATGCTCCAGTCATTTTCTTTCTATATTTGGAACAACCTTTTGAAATTGAGACAGATGCCTCTCGGTTTTCTATTGGAGCGATACTTAAATAGGGAGGTCACCCGGTGGAATACCACTCAGAGACCCTTTCTGAAGCCAAAATCAATTATAATACCTACGAAAAATAATTCTAGAGCTTGGTGCAAGATTTGAAGAAGTGGTGCCATTATATTTTGGGCAAAGAAACCATTTTGCATGTAGATCACCACCTGATCATATTCATCGACTCACGGAGTAAAATGCAGGAATAGAGACATATAAAGCGGGAAACCTACATACATCAGTTTCATATTGTCACCAAATATAAGAAGGGAGTCACTAACAAGATGGCGTACTTGTTAAGTCGACCACAAGTGTAGGTCATGCATGTCTTAACAATGAGATATGTGACATATAACGCATGGAAAGGAATTAATGAATTAGATCCATCCTTTAAAGATATTTTGGTAGAATTTCAACAACCAACAACCATCAATCAAAATCATTTTCTTTATTATAATGTATGGGAGGGATGGATCTAGCGCCTCAACCAACTTTGCATCCCATAATTTGAGGATCGTTTGATTCTCATCAAATAGGCACATGCTTCATCCTACAGCAAAAACTTTAGTACATCCAAAACAATTTTCAACCTCTAATGGCACTTCTATTGGCCAACTATGTCCAGACAGGTGGAACGCTTCATTCACACATATTCACTACGTTCTCAAAGTAAACCTTCTAATCACAAGAATAGTCTCTATCAACCCTTACCCATCTTCTCCCACCGACAGGAATGTATTTATATGGACCTTTTGAGTGGCCTCCTTACTATGCTGTGAAAGCACAATGTCACTTGGGTCGTTGTCTGACATTTATGAAAAATGGCAATCTTCGTCCCCTACCATAAGACCACTATTGCATCTCAAATTGTTGATCTTTTCTTCTGACATATTTGGCCAAACTTTGGACTACTCAGTATCATCATTTATGATAGAGACTCCCACTTCATTATCACTTGTTTTCATACTCTCTGGAATTTAGTAGGGTGTCAACTTCATTTTTCCACAACTTTTCACACCCAGACCGACAGTCAAACAAAGGTGGTCAATCATACCTTGTTCCATGCACTTCACATATATTTCGTAAATAATAAGAAGTGGAATTCCTAACTCCATATCATACAACACAACTACAAAAAGGCCACACACTCTTCCATTGGTTTCTTGCCATTCATGGTCTGTCATGGATTCCAACCCCTTTCTCCCACAAATAAGCCTTTCATTTTGGCTCCGTCTAGATCAACACATCAACATTGAGAACAAAAGTCTACCCATAGTTTTGTTCATAACTTATCGAAGAAACACACTCAAGTTTCACCTTCCTTTCAAGCAATACAAGATTGTGCCAACCATCATCATGAAAAGAATTGTACTCCCTTGACATTCCAATCAGTGGACCAAGTATGGCTACAAATGGATAAACAATGCTTCAAAGGACGTCATCACCAATTGCATCCCTTACAGTATGGACCCTATATAGTATTGGAACACATTGAAGAGAATGAGTATCATCATTTGGACCTTCTATCACATTTGGTTATACATGATGTTCTCAACGTCAACAACTTAAATTTGTTTGAGTCGCCAATCCTCGAAGACGCAATAATAGTCCAACATCCAATGGATAATATTCTTGACTTTAGACCTCCTCTACTCCACGATAAAATTATGGAAATGAAGAACAAGACCACATGTCAATAAAAACATGTTTCATACTTGGTCAGAAAACAAGGAAAAACTTTAGTGCATGCCAATTGGATGACTACCAAGACACTATATCGAAAGTTTCCTCTGTTGTTGGTGGAAGCGAGCCACTTCCAGATATAAATAGGGAGAAATTGGGACACCATGAAGGGTTTCCACCTTCCTTGGAAAACCATTAGAAGATAGTTAACATTTAGTCAGTAACTACTTTTGTAATCCTCTCACACCATTCCAGTTGAGAAAGGTGTTGCTAAATAATTATGACTATGTCAGTTTTGGTCCGTGTCAATTTTGGTTAGTCCATATTTTTGTAAATTTCCTTCACTAGTATAGTTGAGGAAGGTGATTCATAAATAAGTTAGTGAGTTAGTGTTTTTCAGTCCCTTGCTACAGAAATAATCCTCACTATTCTAAGTGCGCAGATAGATGTAGAGAATGGAGAAGCAATGTCTATTTTAATTGCAAGAAATGTAGAGTAATGAAGTCTCCCTGCATAGTATTAAAGGGCATCTCTCTCTCTGGAATAGTTGATGAATTTTTTCTGATCAATTCCTGTTCTTCTATTTCCTAAATCGATTTCTTGTATGTGAGTGTTTTCTATGAGTTTTTTTTTTGCACCAAGTGGAACTAGTGCACCCTTTCTCTAGATCACCATTGCATATCATAGGGGCTATATGTGTTATATGAGTTAAAACGGTTAGGTGATATCATTTATAGGGGTTATAATAGTCATACATGTTAGGATTTTAGGAGTTAGTGTTGATTATGGTTATGATAAGTTGTTATGATGTTTATGGATTATATTGATAGAGGTTATAAGTTTTTAGGGGATATGGGCTAAATTGGAGGTTATATTGGGTTAGAGATGATAATTGTTATAGGTATTGAGGATTATAATGGTTAAATAGATTAGCATTAAAGGATATATGTTCTAGTGTTATGGTTTATAAGAGTCGTGGGATATATGACTTGAGGTCTATATAAAAAAAAATTAAAGATGAGGGTTTATAAAAACTACATGTGAGTATTCATCGATATTACGTGTTGGGGTTATATATGTTAGGGGATAATGTTTACAAGGTTTGGAATTTAGGAGCTATATAGGTTAAAATGATTTAGGATTACAAGTTTATATGGATTAGGGTTTAGATTTATTATAAATCTTAAAGACTAATTATAATAGGGGTTGTATGGTTTAATGTTATAAGAGTTATAAGGGTGACGAGTTAGATGAATTATTATTATAAGGTCAATGACGTTAAGGGAAATAATGGTTGAAAAAGCAAGGTGTTATATGAGTTAGATGTCACATTATGGATTCTAAGGGTGATAAGGGTAATATGGGTTAGGAGTCAAGGGATATAGGGTAGAATATTACAAGGGTAAGGGATTATAAGGATTGGTTGTCATACGGATTTATGATATAAGGGTTTAAATAATAGGGATTCAAAGGTTATAGGGTTAAGGTTTAGTGGATATAAGGATTATAAGTCTTACATACATTAGTGTTATACGTGTTAGCAGTTAAGGGTTATAAGGATTTGGAGTTATGTTGTAGGTTATAAGGGTTGAATTATGGGTTATAAGGGTTCATTATGCAAATTTTTAAAGGTAATTATAAATTTTAGGTGTTATGGGTTCATTATTATTAGATTTTAAGAGTCTTAACTTTTTGAGATTAAAGGTGATACACTATAGGATGAAAGAGTTTATCTACATTATAGATATTGTGATGCTTAACTGTCATGGTGGTTAAGGGTTAGTATAAGTTACAAGGATTAGTGGTAACATGTTATATGGATTAATTTTATAGCTACTTACTGATTTGTGGGTTGCAGGGTACATGGATTATGATTTAGGTGGTAAAAAATATTAGGAGTTAAGGTTTATTGAGGTTAGACATTATGAGATACACGTGTTTGTGGTTGAAGATTATGGGTTATATAGGTTAGGACTTCTAGAATTGACAATGATTTATGGATTATATTATAGGGACATAATGAGTATTAATTATGAGATATGGGTTATTGGGATTATTTATGTTAGATATTATATCAAAGATTATAGGATTTCTATGGTTTTTCTATTAAAGGTCATAGTGGATAAGGGTTATATATATTATAGAAGTTATGGGTTGGAGATTATGTATGTTCTAAGGATTAATGATATGATGATTTGACACCTATAGGGTTTAATAATTATATGGTCTAAGGATTAATGATATGATGATTTAACACCTATAGGGTTTAAGAATTATATGGGTTAAGAGTTATAGGTGTTATTATTTATTTAATAAGGGTTTAGGTGTAAGAGGTTATTAAAATTGGGGATTAAGAGTTTTGAGTTTTGAGATTAATGGTTATAAGCTAGTAGTTAGGGGTTATATGAATTTGGTTTTGTAACACTTAGGTGTTAAAGTAAATAGGCGCTGCTAGTTATATGGGTTAGGTATTTTATCGGTTATATGGCTTATTGTTACACATAAAAAATACTCACTTTGATAGTGTCGCAAGTGTCGTCATTACAAGGGTCGCAAGTGTCGCACTTTGCTCACAAGTGTCGTAAGTGTTAAAGAAAGCATACTATTATGATGCCTATGTCGTGCCTATAATGACAGGAGAAGGACACTTGAAACACCTCAAACATTTGATTTGGAAGAGGAGAAATGAGTCAGCAGGCTTATAAACCTTTTTCCATCTGAAAGCACCCCAAAAACTGAGTTTTTGGAGGGGAACGCTCCCCTATACCTCTTCTGGGAGTGCTAACCCTCCCCCTTACACTGTTTGGGAGCGCTATAAAGCTCTTTTTCCCTTCTAGAGGAGTGCTATTGATTTTTGGAGTGCTGGCGCCCCCCTTAAGAATACTAGGGAGCACTACAACGCTCTGATGGCCCTTTTGAGGGAGCACTGCCTATTCTGGGCAGTTATTAAGTTGTTGAGATGAATGGGGGAAGGATCCTTTCATTCTTGGAAGGCAGTTGAATTGGAATCCTCAATCAAGCCATGGTCTTAGGGTAGATACCTAACTGAAGGAGGAAAATCCTCAACTTTCCCAAGGATATCTCAAGTGGTTAAAACCTCTCCAAGGCTATATAAGCAAGCTTTCTCATGGTGAAAAGGAGGACTAAAAAGGGGAATGACACCAAACTTATGATCTTATAAGTGGTGCTGGAACATAGATATTTTGGAAGCAAGAGACCTATGATCTCATAGGGAGAAATCGGTGAAGCTATCATCATTCGGATCATGGATCTTTTGAGCAAGGGGTAGACAAGGAGGACTTGACGAAACTGCTACAATCCATCTACGGCTGTAAGCAATGTTTTGTCCTCATTAATATAATTTTCTTGGCCTGTTTCTTTATAGTTCATGTTCAATCTCACATGATTTGTCTCTTTAGTAGATAGAACTATTTCAGACTAATCTTGATAGAGTAGGAAGTGGTCGTACTTTGTTTGTCTATATGGATTATCGAGGAGCGAAATATTGGAGCTCAACTCGGAGCGTGCAGGGACAAACACCGGTAAAAGGTACTTCTTTTCTCCTTCCTCCTCACACACTAGTCCACCTAGATCTAAAAGGAATTCAGTGACCATGATAAGAACTTTTTGTCTTAGAGTTAAGAGTCTAGATCTTTGAGGAGATCTACCTGTTCGTAGGGAGATTTTCCTTCAACAGAAATTGGCGACTCCACTGGGGAGATCGAATCGAAACCTTTGGTTTTGATTTTTTCTCATAGACCTTGTCTTTCCCTTTGGTTGTTTTCTGACCTTGTTCACCCCTTCATATTTGATTTCATTTTCTGATTGACTCTTTACCCCATCACATTCAACTTGCCTATCAAAATTTGATCAAAATTTTGTTTTGTTTGACTTTTTTATGAGTTTTTTTAGCCTAGCGCCCCCCTGCCCATGTTAACAGAGTGCCAGAACTCCCTGGAAGTGTTTGGCAGAGTGTTATAACACCCTGGTGTCCCTTATACCAGAGCACCAGCCCTTTTTTTACGCAAAATCTCTTCAAAATTTTGATTTTTTGGAGGTCCAAACCCTATTTCTTACTTGCTAAGTTGCTTTGTGATTTAATGATCCTTCCTTTGACCTTTGACATGCTTCCTCCTGAGAAGTAAACACCTTGTTGTTCAGATTTTATGCCCTTCTTCATTATTTTTGAGTTTTTGTTGTTGAGAGTTTGAAATTGATCCCCTGCTTTCTTCTCTCCTATCCGACTGAGCGAGAACTCTAGTGAAGGACTTTAGAAGTCCGTGACTGTTCTCATTTGGTTCTTTGAGGTCATCTGATCCAATTTCTTTCTCCTTCCTTTTGCATTTTTTTATTTTCTTTCTCTTGTTTGATTGAGGGTGTGTTGTTTGTGTAAAATATGCATTTTCTTGTCTAAATCTCCTTGATCTGAAAGGGTAGTTGGCAGGACAAGGTTTTCATTGAATTGATCATCATTCGCATGAAAACGACAAAAGCACATCTTAACGATTAGTTTGCATATCAGTTTGCATTTCTGAAATGTTGTAGCATCATATTGGATTTGATTGAGAACAAAGTTGATTAAGGGCATTCCTTATCAAGTGTTTGATAGTGAAAATGACTCTTCCTCTTTCCCTTAAATAGTTATTCATTGAAAAGAAACGTTTGCTTATCATATTTCATGCATATTTTTGGGAATTGAGTCATCATTCCATCAGTTTCACTTTCGTACACCCTCTGAGTAAACAACAACCATTAAAATCAATGCTTAACTAAAATTTATCAGACTTTTTACATCTTTGTTAGCAAACCTACATTAGTTTAAGGTGTAGGGATTTGGAATAGGTTGAAAGGATAAATTTACAAAGCTATCGAACAAACTTAGTATCTTCCGGTAGAGAGAGTCAAATCCAATTGTCATATTGGCTTGCTGGGATCCCCCTCTCACACAGGGGTTACACACGAGGTCGCATTCGGGTGAGTTACGAAGATTATCCCTCTGTGGCCCAATTTTTTGTAGTGGTCGGATCATATATTGGGGGTCACTGGAAGGTATACCCACGATTATGTGTGGGAGCCTTTCAAGCTGATTTCAGACTTGTTATCCTGCCCATACGTTCCGACTGGACTGTCGAATATACCCGCCCAGGGGCTGACTACGAGTTGGTGACCTTAGTAGCCATAATATTTAGGGTCTCACACAAGGTGATGGTTAAGGGAAGTCTCACTGTACCTGGAACAGACGTTGGTCAAACTCACTCGGGCTCCTTGGAGGGTAAATCCACAATTACTGCGTGGAAGCTTGCACCAAGGCATAAGTCCATTAAGCAGGTCACCAACGTAATTGATCCACCCACTCTATCCCTGCCCCTTCCTATTTTGATCTCGCGACATTGGACTTCATCACCAACTAGTGGTTTCATCGTAGGAAGGTTTGTTTGATTGATTGCTTCTCAGATTCCTAGCATTTGTTGTTTGTTTTACTTAGTGGACCTTAGGTCGAGTCAGTGTTAATGACATTGAATCCTGGGAGTACCAATGCAGGAACCCCTTCTCTTGAGGAACCTTATACCGTTCCTTCATTTGGAAACTTTGGTCCTCCATATGTTGCCACATTGAGTCTTCCAGGACTCACTATCGGATTACCAGTTTGGTTGTTCCCCACTCCGGTGATCCCGAATCCTCCCAATGTTTTAGCTGCACCTAATACTTTAGATATCAGTACACCACCCACACATCAACCTCACATCTACTTTTCACCTTCTTCGCCCATTAAGTCTCCTTCCATTTCTCCTTCTTCTCCTAGTGAAAGCTCTAAAGAAAGTAGTCAAGTTGATCAGAAGAAGAAGAAGAAGAACCCGAAAAGGACAAAGACCCCAACAACATCAAATGTTGGCTCTAAAAAACCAGTTAGTGTTAATAGTACTGGGAGTGTTGATGAGGTCAACAAGATTAAAATGAAGAATCCAAAACCCAAATTCCCTAGCAGTCTTTGTAAGGGTGATCACTTTCTGAGGGATTGGCCCGGTCTTACCTAGGTCTTAGAAATGTGGTCCTCCACGTCATCAGCCTCTGTCAGTCATTTCGATGATACCCCATCAACTAGTGATGTTCAGGTTGGTAAGAAGAAGCAAACTAGCAAGTTCCCTTGCATGTTATGTAAAGGTAATCATTACTCTCACCTTTGTCCTCGCATGGATGAGGCTTCTTCTCTTTTGGAAAAACTTCAAATTCCAAAAGGTTATCATAAGCTTTCCTCTGACCCATTGTTGGTTGATGGACTGGTCAATTCGGTTCCATCCCCAGTTAGTCTGGTTGATCAGGTGGTCAATCTAGTTTCCTCCTCGATTGAACCATGAACCCAAGTAGTATATCCAGTTCCGTCATTGATCAGACCCGCTCTTCATCAAAAGAGTGACACCAAAGTGGTCGATCTGTTTTCATCCTTGATCGATCCCACTCTCCCGTTAGAGAGTTCCACCAAAGTGGTCGATCCGTTTCCACCCGTCGACCCCATTCTTCCCTTGGAGAATGAAACTCAAGTGGTCAATCTAGTTTCTCCATCGGTCGATCCCATTCCTCCATTGCGGAATGTCAAAGTGACCGATCCAGTCCCTTCCTCGATCAGTCCCACTCTTCCTCTGAAGAGTGCCAAAGTGGTCGATCCAGTTTCACCATCGTTCGATCCAATTCCTCCTTTGAGGAATGTCAAAGTGACTGATCCAATCCCTTCCTCGGTCAGTCCCACTCTTCCTCTGAAGAGTTCTAAAGTGGTCTATCCAAGTCCACCATTGGTTGATCTGATCCAATCATCGGTCGATCCTACTCCCCTTCTAGAGAGTAAACCCAATACTGCCATTTTCTCACTATTCCCGTTGCTGAAACACCAGCAACCTTTCATTTTTCCCCCGTTGCTGAAACATCGATTACCAGCAACCTTTCATCAGTTTTCCCCCTTCAGCCCGTCATTTTTCTCACCTCCATCATTGCCGAAACAACTCCGTCCAACAATTGTTTCGCCTCTTTTTTTTGTTGCTGAAACACCATTTTCCAGCAACCCTTCATCATTCATTCACGATGCTGAAACACCACCGTTCAACACCCCTTTGATTTTCTTCCGATACTGAAACACCAGTTATCAGCAGTTCTTCATCTATAGCAATTCTTCGATTTTTCTCTGTTGCTGAAACACC
>ML787081.1:458441-479391 GCA_009831015.1 Picea engelmannii
TTAATTGTTAAGAATATGTGTTTTTTTTAATGGGTTACAAGTTCAAATCCAAAGAGGTAGGGTATATATACCTTATTATTATTATTATTATAAAAAATTATTCAATAAAGTTATGAATTAATAGTCAAATAAAAAATATATATTTATGTTAGAAACTAATATTTAAATTTAGAGAGCATAAAATTCAAATAGTTAAAATTTAACAAATTTTATACACTATAAATTTATAAAAAATAAACACCTACATACTATTGAAATAATAAAAAAGTAAAAAAATAAAAAAATATTATTTATTTTTTATAAATTATATTATGAAGGTCTCAAAAGTCTCCTTATAAGTGCACTTTTACTCAAGAACTCTATTTATTTGTTATGATTAAAAGTTATGATCAAACGTTATGACAGATGTGTGAAGCCTAATATTAGAGCCCTCAATAGAATGCAAATGATATGCAAAAAGAACAAAAATAAAAACATAAAACAACAAAAAATAAAACAACTCTATATATAATTATTATTCTAAAACTCACTAATCACAACCTAGTTCCATAAGTCATCTTCCCTGCCTTTTTGCCTTTTTTTTCATTTTCTCTCAAGTGCTATATGCTTGCCTTTTTCTACAACTTCCATGTCTACATATGTCTAATATCTATCTTGTATTGTGATTAAATGTTAATTAATCTTAATATAATTTTTGTATTATGTATGAATGGTCATTTAAGTGTTTAGGGGAGGCATGTTTTATAAAAGACTTTTAGGGATGCATGTTAATGGAGACAATTTTGTATTATGGTTGAATAAATATAAAATGATATTGTGGTAGAGAAGGGTTTATCCAATTTTTATTTATCAAAAGACTTTGGACTATGTCTTAGTGGTTTTATTTTTTTTGAAAGGTTTGAATTGTATCTTAGTAGTTGACATATAGAGCTATCATGTAAACATGTTTGAATTTAAACTTACTAAATCTTTATGTGTAGATTTCTCATATGGGTGAAGAAATATATATAACCTCTAGAATTAATTTCTAGAGCTAATAATGAAGGTGGTTCTACAACTACTAGATCTGGGTATCTATCTCTATTTGGAAGCAAACAAAGAAAAATTGGTTTTGGCACAAGCCTAACTACTACTATTGGTTCTGTTGGTTCTAACAAAGGTCAAACAAGATCCGGAAATATAACTGAGGGAAGCTCTTAACCTCCTGCTAGATGTGATTAATAGGTGCGTTTGAAGTCGAATTGGAGTGTAATTGATCGGTCAACTTAAACTACTGATGTTGAATTGAACAAATTGGAGTTATGATCCCATAATCGAAAGCAAAATGAGTTTACAAAATTTAGAAAATCATTAAAAAAATCTACATTTATGCTCCCCTCTTTCTAACCGCCTAAAAATTGAAAATTGAATCTTCGGCCCTCTTTAAGGTTGCCTACAAGATGAGTATGGAATTTATTCCCAGGAGGTAAGATGGTGAGGAAGAATCGTAGTTGATCCGTATCCCAATGATCTTCATAACTCTAAAAAATACAATATTTATCTTGAAGGTGTGGCCACCGGGTTGATATTGTTATGGATGGAAATTAGAGGCAGTGTTGACTATAACAACAAGAAATCTGCTTGCATTCACCATTGTAAAAATGGGTTTTCCACCCAGAATTCGCCCCTTGTGATCTTCAGCCTCTGCAACAAAGAATGGACCCCTTCGTCACAACACTTCAACCCATCTTGATCACAACTCTCCCAACAAATGAGGTGACTTCTCCCAACAATAAAAAATCGACCCAGATTGACCCCAAAAACTAAGAAATACACCCAGAAGGAGACTTGACCATCTAACAGAATAAATTAGGTCAGTCAAGGAGGAAAAAACACTATAAAATACCACCCTTGAAAGTTCTCGTAACTCCCACCCAAATTTCTAAGTTTTCTTTAAGTTTTGTCTCTGAGGTACTTTGTCAAATAGTTTACTCATTAACTCCTGTAGATACAATATTGTGTGTTCCCATTGTTATATTTACTCAAGCAATTAAAATACAAGTGCTCCTCTTTTCCAATAAAAAAACAATAACAAAACAACTATACTAGGCATATATGGCAACAAAAAACATTGGCATTCTAGCCCATTTATTTATTACATAAAAATGATAAATAATCATACTCCAGTAAGTTATCACTGATACATAATTGACCTCGTAACAATGAAACTAAAAAGATCCGATATAGATGAGAATGGTTTTTTTAAGTCTGATTCATATGGACTTGTCCTTCCTATCATATGTGAAATACAACTTCAGCCAGATAAGGGTGGCCCCAAACAACATACAAATCAACTCCTGCAATGGAAGATATAACCCAATGCTAAAGAGGAGTGATTTGCCTATCAAGAATATGAGGATAAATGTGCCCAGTCTAAGTGGAAAAACACCTAGCTTGAAAGAAACTATGCACAACCTCAATATGAAGTKCCCAACAAGGTAAATTTTCTTTCTTTCTTCAGGAATATGTGCTCTATTCCCAAAATTCTATCTTTTGTATTCAAATATACGCCCAACCACTATTATTTTTTCCTCCCCTACATAATAGATGTGCCCAAGTTATGAAATAAGTGCATCTAGGGAATAAATTCGACCCTCAGAGTGGGAATCAKTCCCTAGGGTACTTCACACAACCCCCAACTAAGTATCTAGCCAACACAATGAAAGATTCACCTCCCAAGGGAAACTCGACCGACCAAGCAGTGAACTCAACCACCACACTGGGAAATTTGTCCCTCAAAGCCCATAGTTGTAGAGGAACATGCTTTGATACCACTGTAATATCCCATGGATAATAAACTATGGTTTTGAATTAAATATAAATTTTATTTCATTAACTTGGTTACAAACCCTTATAATTTCGTCAAACACATTTTGATACACACCAAATACACATAAAATGGGAGAGATAAGATGGGCATTTTATTATTATGAAAATTATGAATACAATCATATAAATCATAAATGGCTGCTAGGGCAGCTACACCACACTAATAACAACATAAAATCATAACTTGGAACAATGCCATAGACTCTCCAATAGAATGTTGAAGATGAAACTAGAAATGAAGCTCCAATGAAGATCCTAGTTGGATCTTCCTCCTTGTCTAGCTAGGGTGGATGGTTTCACCACTGAATCCAAACTCCCATGAAAGGGTTTTTCCAAAACCCTGATGAAAACCATCGCTCACTGAGAACTACACAAGAAAATGATCAAATCCAATCTACCTAAATGACTTTCTCTCCTCTCCTTTTAAAGGATCTGTGGATCTTTCTAGAGAGATATAACCCAACCTTCTCAAAGCTTCTAGAATAACACTTTATTTAATAAAGTGACTTTATAAATTTATTTTGATTAAGTCACTTAAAATTAAATAATAATTAATTAAATATTAGTTACCAAATTTAACTTTAGGCAACATAATGAAATATTTAATTTTTCTAAAAAGGGGACATTACAGAGTGCCAATTCCTTCGTTCTAGTTCCTTCATGCCAGTTCCTTCATGTCATTTCCTCCATCCCAGTTCCTTCATGTCAGTTCCTTCATGCTATTTACAGTGCTAGTTATAATGCTAGTTGCAGTGCCAGTTGCAACACTAGTTGCAGTGACAACAGGAGTTGTAGTAGCAATTGCAGTGAATGTTTTTGTGAAGTATTGGGACTAATTTATAGTTATCCTAGTGCTCCCTAACCTAGCGCATCTCCTGGTTCTCTCAACCATAAAAAATGTCAAATTTGAATTTTTAGGTCAAAGTCAATGTTTAACTGGTCAAAGTCAATATTTGACTGGTCAAAGTCAACATTTGACTACTCAAATTCAAATTTTGACTGGCCAAATTCAAGGCTTGACTGGTCAAAGTCAAAATATTGTTCATGGTCAAAGTCAAAGAAAGTCATGACCTCCTCCATAAAATCAGAGTGATGTAGCAGAAGCATGGTCTCTTGGTAAAGCATGGAAGACAAGCATTGACATCATCCTTGCAAAGAACAAAGGGAAAAATTATGGAACCACAGATTGAATAGCATGCATCAAATGATGAAGAGTTTGATTTTTGTAGCTTCCAAGCACATGAAGGTCGAGTAGGAGAAACAATAAAAAGAAACTACAACAGATATGAATCTATAGAAAGAAAAAGGAATCTTTGTCCAAGAAACAATCGTAGAGCCAGAAAGATCTTAGATATAATACATTAAGAGGAACAACACACTCTCCAGGTTGGAAAGAATACATGTCTCAGAAAAAAAAACAACTCAAGCAGAACAATAGCAAGACTCCAACTTTGCATATCAGGTTTGATATTTTTATTATTGCTTTTTAAGTGAGAATTTCAATTCTTTAGATTTTAATAATGCTAGGAACAAATGAATACTTAGTAGCATGTACTATTAAAATACATGCTTATTGAAATTAATTGTAATATGAACTAACATGTCCTCTAGGATATATTTCTTGATCTTGTTCTTAGGCATGACACCTTGGTAATGTTATAATGAATTACCATGAAATTGATATGTTCTTATATAAAATGATTTTATAATGGAAATATATTTTCTCTTGTTGTTTATGTTTCGAGTAAGTTATCCTACGTATTCCAAGAAGGTTACCACATAAAAGCAAGACCTCAGAGGGAGTCAAACTTCAGACGGAGTCAATGATCAGGAAGAAGCAAGGGTTCATGACACTTTGCATGATGCATAGGGACATGCAACAGATCGAAGCGTGGTTTGAGGATTCTCTCAGTTAAAGGGAGTCAATGGAAACATTCAAAAAGAAGGATCTTGTAGGCCTTTGTGTTGATTTGTAGGCCTTTGTGTCGATTTGTAGGCTTTGTACTGAGTTGTAGGCCTTGTGCCAAGTTGTAGGTTTTGTGTCGAGTTGTAGGCCTTGTGTCGAGTTGCAGGCTTCATGTCAAGTTTTAGGACTTGTGTCGAGTTACAGTAGTCATGCCAAGTTGTAGGCCTTGTTCCAAGTTGTAGGCTTTGTGTCGAGTTGTAGTCCTTATTCTGAGTTGTAGGCTTCATGTCGATTTGTAGGCCTTGTGTCGAGTTGTAGGCTTCATGTCGAGTTGTAGGCTACTCTAGTGAGATGGTATGGTATGTCGAGTTATTTCTACACTAGTGATACAGTCTCGTACGCTAGTAGCATAGTTGAGAACTTGTATGGATGTGATGGTGTTGCTCGTAATATGATATGGATGATCATGAGATATCTTGTGTAGCTCTGGTGATGATATCGGTTTACAAGACCATGTAGGTATTTCCCATGCCATGTGAGATGGATGGATAATGAAGATAGTAATGATGATACTCATGACATGGGTGAGCACGTCATGCGGGTGTATCCCATGATGTTGATGGTGACACACACTACAATATGTAGCTCTAGTGTTATCTAGTGAGTTGTGGCCCCTAGAAGAAATTGAATGGTCCACATGGGCGTATCCATGTGTGACGTAATGATGCTACAAGTAGCATGGTCTGCGTAACCACGAAGAGAGGATCATGGCATAACAAACAAGGCTATGAAGACCAGAAATGAACATCATGGTTAAATACCTCCCTAGATAAGAGGGAGTGTTGATTTTTTGGTACTGCGGGAGATATTAACCTCCATGGATAAACCTTTGACTAGAATAGAATATTCTAGAAGAAAGATAAAATGTAAACAGATGTGTGAAATCCTTGGAAGACAATTCAGCTCAGCAAAATAAGTAATATTGAAGTACATGTTCACCTGGCCAAATTAGTATAAATAGAAGGTGATTGAACTCATTTTGTAACACACTCACACTCAATAAAGTGGTGCACAATTCTAGAGGAAGAGTGCAGATGTAATGACTGCAACTGGGTACTAATCTTGGTCTGTGGTTTGTGACTTTCTACTTGGTGCACTACCTTAGGAGAAAAGTGTGCTCTCTATCTTGGTTATCTATTGGGAATAGTGTTGCTTTCAGAATCATTCCATCTGTCAAAGGTTACAGTGCTTGAGGGTGGATGTGCTCCTATGGTTGGGTGACAATATTGTGATATTGGCTATGGTTAAACCACACAACATTCTAACAACATCCTCCCTAGAAGTTTGACAATGAAAACATAATTCTTGTAATGTAAGGGATCACATGGATTCCAAGGATGCTCCTCCATGATAAACACTTTAGAACATTATCACTCCTCACGTCTAGCACAACCTACAAGATCCATGAGGTGTTCTATTTGTAGGGTCTCAAGCACACTAATGACTAGTCTCACCTCAACACCGATCCCAACCCTAATGATCAACCTATCAAGAAAGTACCTTAGTATTATTAACCAATGGAAACAACCAACATATGATTGGAGTTATCTACTAACTATTTAATTTGAGGTCAATAACGAAGCATATATGCATATATAATTGAGTAATTAGTACCCCCACAAAGCCAAGTTAACAAAAAAAATTATTATCCTTAGGAATGGGCCTTGTTTCTCATTTTTGTAACATTGTACCATTTTTTATTCATATATTGAATCATCCAAATAACACTTAATTGTTGAATTGGTAAACCTTCCACTGCATTAAAGGTGGAGTAATTTAACTTATATATATGTTATTTATTTAGAATTGTGATAATGAAATTCAATACTATTATTTATTATTAATAGGTGTTATAAATTTAAATACAATGTCTCTTTACACTTTGAATGATGATAATGATTAACTTCCTCTAAGATCTAATTGGTCTACCCATTACATACAATGAATTAAAAAGTAAAATAATTTTATTATTCATCTAATATTTAAAAAAAAATAATAATAATCCTATAATTAAAATGAATAATTCCAAAACATTTTTTTATAACAATATTCAGATAAAATACATCAAAATATATTAAAATTAAAATGTATATTTAGATAAAACTTATCTAAATATCAGTAACTTAGAACCATGAACTACATATACTTATTTTACCATAGTAGACATATTATAAATTTAAAACCATGAATTGTATATAATTATTTTACCATAATAGACATTATAAATTAAAAAAATATATATGATGAATTTATTTAAAGATAGAAATGGAACTCAAAAATGAAATTCATCCAAACCATGAATTGTATATAGTTATTTGACAATAGTAGACATATTGCAAATCTTGATGCTTGGTTCAAAACAATGAAAATGTAAAATCTTAGAATTTAAGTAAGTTATTTCTGAACATAATTATTGACATGCTACAAATCTTAAAAGAATGTGATGAATTTATTTAAACAAAAAGATGTTGTGCATATCCATTTGGATTGTACTTTAGAATGATGTTAGCATCCATTTGAAATGTACTTTTAATGTGTGTCAAGTTTACATATTCTAAATCTTAAAAGGGTGTTTAAGAATTAATCTAACAAGTGATTATGTTTATATCTAGTAGATTGTACATTGAACACTTGTTATGAATGGAAAATAAATTATGTTTCCACTTATTTAGAAACAAAATCAACTTCTAAAAGTTACACACATGCTAGATTTACACACAAAATCTTAATAATTTTAAATTCAAATACATTTACATAGAAACTCTATATCCAACTCCTAAACCCTAATCCAAACTTTTCTTAAAAAAAAATAAAATCTCAAAACAAAACCATTCCAATAACAACTCACCATCTTTTTATGATTATTTAAACATAATAATAACTTCATCCCATTAACATGCATGCTAACCATTATTAATCATCCCATTAACCTGCCTCATCAAGATCTTTTATGATCGCATTAACTTGCTCCTTAATTAACTTGCTCCTTAAACCCTTTTATGACCGTTCAAACATAAGACAAAAGATACTAAGATTCATGACCATTTAAACATGATACAAAGACATACATTCAAACGTATGTAGATATGGACCGTGAAGAAAAAGCAAACGATATAACCGCTGGAGAAGAAATGGAAAAAGAAAAACGTATGTAGATATGGACCGTGAAGAAAAAGCAAACCATATAACCGAAGAAATGGAAAAAGCAAACGATATAGTCGTTGGAGAAAAAAATTTAAAAGCAAGTCGCTGAGGTGAAAACTCTTGGGGATGGAAGCTATGAATCCTTCTCAATCTTGGTATCTGCCCAACGATTAACCTTTCAATTCTAGAATCGCGCTCCTGACAGAATAGTTGTTAGGACTTGGGCCTAATCCAAAATACATCGAACGCTGCTATGGAGAAATGCACCAAAGGTTATTTTGCTTGCATTTTGTCTGTTATGTAGTTTTCTTATTAATCTCCTCATGAATTTTCATGGACTAACGCTATAATTTTGATCCTGGCAGTCTCTGTGTAAAACTTGCGGTTCAAAAATATTAGGATGCGTTAGCAAGAGAAAGCTCAACAAACGCAGGCAACAAGATCGGATCAGATCATCTTCGGTATGTCTTCTATATCTATTTGATATTTGTCATTATAAAATATCGTTAACAAAATTATTAAATTAGGGTTTTCTGCGGATTACTTATTTGTCTAAATAGCAGACTGGTGTCCTTCCTCATCAACACCCAGTAGATTATGGTTTCCATATGTTTTAATCGATCTTACATGGAAATCCTGCTCCTGCATGAACTACAAACCCAGTTGAATCTTTTTTATCAGAAACTAAAGAATCAGTAGAGATCGAATAAAGAGATTAAAATAAGAAAGCCCCCTCTCTCTATTTTTCTTTTGTGTTTTTCTACATGTATCTGCCTTTATTTCTTTCTATGTGTGTCTGTTAGTCTTTCGGCCAATTGATCATTGTACTTCCTTACACTTATAATTATAACGAATGAAAGAGTGGCTCTCTGTGTTGTGTTTATCATTAGTCTCACTTTTTCTCTTTTACTTTTGCTCCTTATAGTCTTATCAAATGATAAGCGCTGCATATATATCTTTTTCTATAACTATAAGATTATATCAAATGATCGGCCCTGGATCTTATCTTTGTCTATATCTATAAGAGTCTTATCAAATGATCAACCCTGGATCTTATCTTTGTCTATAGCTATAAGAGTCTTATCAAATGATCAGCCCTGGATCTTTATTGTCTAGAAGATTATATCTATGGTCTAGAGCTACCTTTTCATGATTAATGCATGATTTCCCTTCAGATTTCACGATATTGTGAAGTTTTTGATCCATCATTCTTGGTTGCATGTGGGAGACTGGACCTATAGTCACCCACTTAGCGATCTTCTCTAAAGAACTGAGTGAATAGATTTAGCTCATAACCCCTCAGTTTCAAAGTCTGTCTCATCATTTAGAAAAAAATATATAAATAAAAAGGTAATGATTTTTTTATTTTTTTCCATATCATTTGTATTAGAGTGAGGACACAATATCCAAGATATAGGTTTATGTAGGTTTCAGGCATCTGCTATAACTTCTGATCATAACAAAGAGGAGATGAGTGTTCTGGTAAAATGTGGTTATTAGGAGATACTTATAAGACTATTTATAATAAATAAATAATAAATAAGGAGAATATTTATTATTTTAATTGTATGTTGGTGTTTATTTTTTTAAATTAAATTAATATTGTGTATGGAATTTGTTACATTTCAATTTAGGATTAAGTTTTAATATTAGTTATTAACTCATAGATATTGCTTTTATTTGATAATTAACTCAATTTTATTTATTGAATAAGTTTTTATATAATAGAAATAATTTCAGAAATATAATTATTAGATTTAAATATGCTATTAGGAATGGATATATGAATTATTTAGAGTTTAAATAAAAAATTCTTAGCATTCTTATTATTCTTATTAGATTATAAATAAGTATCAATAACTCAAAAAAGTATAATATCTCAAAAATATAGGGTAGTAGTAGAACCAACATCCCTTTATGTTCCTTGGCTCAGTTATAGATCTAAATTCTATTTGGCCTTTGTTAAAACCGGCACAACCAATAGTAATAGTTAGGTTTGTGCCAGAACCAGCATGAGGCTATCTCCTAGACCTCGTTAGGAATATTACCTGGAGAATTACTTACTCAAGAATAATTCCTTTTTGATCTCATCTCATTCCCAAGTTGTTCATTGCTCGTAGAATGAACTTACTCTTCATTTTATGCTTTGTAGAGAGGGATCAAATCCATAATTGTGACAAGAGCGACCACCCACTTGGACTTCTGCAACAAATGGAGGAAGTTGAACTTTGACCTCTTGGTATTAAATTATCTCTGGTTGTTGGTTCTCTTTATGTTCAGAATAATATGCCTCACCCATTTTTAATATTTTCTTAAGAGATTGAGTAAAATTAATTCAGAATAATATGCCTCACCCATCTTTAATATTTTCTTAAGAGATTGAGTAAAGTTAATGAAAAAGACTCGAACCCTACAAAGTTATCCCATCGATCCTGCACCATGCCACCTTCTGATATGGGTTGTACATGTTGATCTAGTAAATCAGCGTCCATGTTCCCACCTAGTTCAGTTTTTTATTATTCATCAGGCATATTCATAATAGGATTATTCATCGTTGAATGATGATTATGATCATCCTCCTCTTTTGGGTTCCGCCTCTTTTGGGTTTTGAAAATTAGACTTTTTTGGGGTTTTGAACCTTAGACTTGATGGGCAAGGTAGCTCCCATGTATTGAATTTCCAACTAACATCCATATCACATTCTTGGCCAATTTGTTCACTTCTCATGTATTGAATTTCCAAATAACATCCTAAGTTTTAACATCGATATCACATTCTTAGCCATGCTCTTTCTTTTTCTCTATTTCCAGCCATGGCCTGTATCAAAATATAATAATAAAAACCCAAATAAAAATAAGTATTAGATAAGAGAGTTGCATATTATCCTTAGTTGTGTATAAAAAGCATGTTGAGCATTGTACTTCCAAGTCAGATCTTTTCCATTAGCAGTTTGAATACAATATATTTTACAGCTATAAAATTTCCCAACAATCCATATAATTCCATAAATTCAACCTCGTAATATCTATTTGTTGTCAATACTGGATCCGAGTGTTCTTGAGTACAATTTGGTGAGTGATCTCCACCTATTTACCTATTTGAGCATGATAGAATTAATGAATTCAAAATTTTTCATTATGAATTAAATTTCTATTACACTTTGCAAGAAAACTATAGAAATTCTTAAAAAACATTCATTGGCACTATTATAAATTAAATATTCATGCATTATGAATCAATTCAAAAGTTTTCATTATAATTTAAATTTCTATTACACTCTGTAAGAAAATTATAGAAATTCCTAAAAAACATTCATTGGCACTATTATAAATTAAATATCCATGCATTATGAATCAAATGAGAACTTCTCATCAAATCCCTTACTAGTTAGTTGATTTTGTTTCTTTAGGCTTCCATCCACATGTGGAGATATATGAGTAATTGTTTTGTTGTCTTAAGTTATAGGTAAGTTCGATACAATTTGTATATAGTTCTTGAACTCAATCTTGATTTAATATAACATATTAGGGGAGATGAGAGGATTTATTAACTTTGCTAATTGCTACATGTAAATTATAGAATTTATCATTCATTTCCCTATTAACTCTAATACATAACCCCTATATATTTTAACCCTTAACTCCTAAAAATCATAAACCCTATAACCCTAGACACATACCCTATAACCATGGATACATGACTCCTAAAAAAAAAAAAATTAATTCTTATTTTCTCTAGCCTATTTAACCATGTAATCTCTAAATCTTATAACCACTATCACCCATAAATCATTTACTCCTAATATAGACAATACAATCCTTGTATCTAGTTATGATAAAAATATATCATGTATAACCCCTAATATAACCTGATGTAGGAGCATCACTCCACGTCAGCAGCGTGCCAACCAACCAACACATCCAACACGCATTAATGGAGAAAGGGAGAGGCGCAACCCTCTCAATTTTGAAATTTGAAATTTCAATAAATATTGTAAGGCTTTTAGTGACAGACCACGGAGTTGTTCAGGAAGTGGTTGAGGTTGCCTTAAATGGTTACCTGCAGCTAAGTCCAGATTTGTCAGGACTAGACATCCATTTATGTAATGCAGCCATAGGAGTCGCTCGGTGATAGCGATAGCTCAGAGACGGTGGTTGAGAATAAGCTCGAGAGAGCCCCCATTTTGTAATTAAGAAATTTGAATAGAGAGTTAGGGAGGGAGTTCTCAGGTAGGGAGGTCTTGAGAGAGAGTTGAGACTTGTTACAGTCCAACCTTTCTAAACATTTGTATAGGCATTTGGAAATTAATACAAAGAGTATTTTTTCGTGCCCATGAATTGTCTGTGTATGTTTATGAATTCGAGTGTCACCTATATATTGTAGATACAAGTTATAGATAGATTTTATTGTCTATCTAATTGAGTTGTGATTTCTGTCTAGGTTCTTTAGGTCGTGCAAGGAGTGCACAACAAGAACATTGGAAGTTTTGTAGCCAACGCGAGGAGTGCACATCTGAGCTCTATGGAGTCAGAAAGAACGTGCAAGGAGTGCACGACAGAAGGATTCACAGATTCAAGGAGTAGCCTCAAGGTTGTTGAACACCTTAGAGGATGAGGAATTGTGCAAAGGAAGGCATAGAAAAGAAACAAAACTACTGAAGGTTCTGTAAAACTCTGTCGGGAGGGCATTAAGCGAGTGCAAAGTTTGCACCAGTAAACTCCATTTCGAGTTCTGAGGAAAGGGAAGTGTCGAAGAGAAGACACTCACAGAGCTGTTGAACACTCTGTGGAGAAAGGGAACATTTCTTTACAAGAAATACTTTGGATCTGAGTTTAGCGAAATACTCTGTAGCACAATGAGTGTGTGAGGGTGGACTTATTCTTAGTCCCTAATGCAGGAGCATCGCCAACAACAAGAAAGCGCGGAGGCGAAAGACATCTGGGACAAGCGCCAACGCATTTCAACACGTTGCAAAAGTGTTTTGAGATGTTTTGAAATAAATGTCCGAATGTTAATGCAATAGTTAAGAGGAAGCACACTCAGATATTGTAAACAGATCTTGAGCGATCCACTCTCATCTGTAGTAGGTGAAGGGATTAATACATAATTAATGTGAGTAGGTAGATTTAAATGAAGATTAGACAGTTTAGAGCGTAGGAGGGAAAACCGACGATAGACACCCTCATCTTGTATCATTGTTTAACATTAGCATTATCAATAGAGCATAGAGCACAGAGAGGAGAAGAAGAAGAGAACTGTATTTGAAAACACCCATGTACAGAAGTCTTGTATTAATACATGAAACTTTGATTCAGACTTATGGTGTTGTGATATTCTCTGTGTATGTATGTTGAATGCTATGCTTATAGCTTCTTTACTCTTTCTGTTATGCATTTGATTTTACTCTATGTATGAATGATTTCTTGTTGAATGTTTGAAATATGAGAGAGAGAGAGTAAGGAATGAATTTCAATTGTTTCTCAACCTGAGTGAGTAAAATTCCTGCAAGAAGTGCAGTGGAGTTTGTCCGCAAGGAGTGCATTGATGAGGGTTCAGAGTTTTCATCTCTGAAAGCTCAGGAGGGATAACATTATTCTCATTCTCGCGGAAGTTCAAGTTAAACACAGGAGCCGTGCAAGGTGTGCGTAGGCCGAGTGAAGTCTTAGAGCTTACAACCTGAGGGAATTGTTGAAAGATTGTTGTCGCAGGGAGTGCACAGAATCGAAGAGGTTCAAATACTAGAGCGTATTTGAAGAAGTGTCGCAAGGAGTGCGCGCAGGAGTTATCCCCAGAATACTTGAGGATTTCAAGCAAGCTCAAGAGAGGTAGAGTCTTCGAAGTTGTCAAAGAAAGGTTCAAGAGAGCTAGTGCCTTGAAGTGTTGGAAGGAGGCATAGCAAAGTAGTTTTGCAAGTGGACAAGTTCCATGAAGGAATACCTTGTTCATCTCGTAGGAGTTATCAAGGAGGAATTGGACGGTCGAAATTCTCCGTGGAGAATTTGCAAAATTCCGAGAGCCGTTAGATCTTGCAGAGGAGCAGGGAAGTTACGACAAGTATTCTTCAAGTGCAAGCTTAGGAGAAGATCGTACCATAGGATCCAAGTCGACAAGGGCCATTGGATCACTCGTGAATTCTCACTTTGGGGATTTGCGAGTTGAAGGACCGAAAACCTTGCACCAAGATTCGCGAAATCGCGAAGTGCGAAATCGCAATAGGGCGAGAAGTTTTGTTTTAGGGCCAGCATTGATAACGAGTTGGAACTCGGCATTTTGGCATTTCGGAGGATAGGAGCTTGAGACATATGTTCCAGGATTCTCGAAATCGCAAGATGCAATATAAGTATGGGGAAAAGACGTCATCAACCATTTCGACAGATTGACATTTCAGGTTTCGGCAGCTAGAGAGTCGATAATTTTGTCTCGAAAGTCCCGAAGTCGTGAGTTGTGATAGGGAGTAACGAGGAGTTCTGGATCTCGACACTTCAGGTGTCGGGATACAAAGGAGACAGTGTTTTGGGAAGCGAATTTGCGAAGTGTTGAAGCTAGGCACGAGAGACATGTGGCAGAACCACAAGGTGCGGCCCGCGTGGTTGACAGTCAGACACGCGTCGCCAGGAGGAAAGGATTCAACACTCCGTTAACTTCTTACATCTCGATGATTCATGGGATAAGAGCATGGAATCTTAGCACTACAACTCGCGAAGTGGTGAGTTGCAAGAAGTGCAAAAGGAAGGTCAACCCTCATTGATTTTCAAGTCTCGGAGGTTCATACAGGAAGAGTACGGAGGCTCAACCCATCGAATTGAAAAGTTGCGAAGTCGTGATAGGAGCTAACGCTTAGCCTAGTCAGTGGTCATGTGCGGAGGGCGCTGATAGAAGGGAGCTATACCCATTTCGTCTTCTCGGGTATCGCAAGATTGGGAAGGAAGAGTCAGGAGTTTCGACTCGTCAACTCAAGAGATTGCAAGTTGCAACAAGCACCTTTGGGATTAGGCCTTGGTCATAGCATTGTGGTTGCACGGAGAAGGTGGAGCTTGCACCTAGTGTTTTTCACACAGGGGAGCTTCCGAGAAGGACCTGTGAATTGATAGGAAATATATTCCAGGAAGAGGAATCGAAGAGTCAATCTGACTCAAGGGCAGGAATTAGAACGATCCAGTAGAGGACCTCGACCCGAGGGCCAATAGAGGGTTGGGGGTCTACGTCAAGTGGTATCAGAGCCCAGAAAGATTTCTTTGCTTTCAGTAGCAGGGAAAATAAATATTCACCATGCCGCCAAGAAGGAGAGACAAACAAACACCCGATCCACTAGAGGAGAGGGAAATTCCAAGAAGAAGGGGTAGGCAAGTGCCTGATACAGTCGCAGAAAGAGAGATGTGTGACCTACGCGCCAGACTCGAGGACATGGAGGCAGCACAAAGGCGCACAGTCGGTGTTGGAGATGTCAGTGAATTTGAAAGTGAAGATGAAGCTGGACATGAAAGAGAAGAAGTCGCAGCAGAAGATGTAGAAAATGAATGCCTACTTAGGGTTGTTGCAAGAATGGGTGCTAGAGAAAAAATGGACATTCTGGTATACGAAGGAAACCTGGATGTTGAAGATATTCTAGACTGGATTAGAGATCTGGACACGTATTTTGACTATGAAGATGTTGAGGAAGACAAGAAAGTAAAACATGCTGTCACAAGATTGAAAGGACATCCAACATTGTGGTGGGATGAACTACAAGTTGATAGACGCTGCAATGGTAAGAAGAAAATCAGGAGTTGGGATAGAATGATCGCGAAGATGAAGACGAAATTCATCCCCAAGGATTATCAAATCACTCTATTTCGAAGGATGTAGAATTTGAGACAGAAGATGATGTCAGTGAAGGAGTACACTGAAGAGTTCTACAAGCTAAACATTAGGACAGGTCATCACGAAAGTGATGATGAAAAGGTTGCTAGGTATATGAATGGTATGAGATACGACATTCAGGATGAGATGAGCATGATGGTCATACGAACGGTGGAAGATTCTTATCAAATGGCTCTGAAGGCTGAAGAGAAGCTGAGCCGAAAGTAAATTCAAAGAGGCCGAGGCAGAAGTCGGCCCAGAGGAAGAACAGTTGTCCAAGATATGAATCAAAAGCCTAAGGAAGAGTGGAAGAAACCTCAACCTCAAACTGAGAGAGGTGGAATCTCATAGAGAGGGAAGTATACTGAACAGAGAGGAAAATATGTTGATAACACTTTTCCTCGCACTAGAGGAAGAGGAAGAGGTATAGGTGGAGTAATAAATGCTTCACATGTGGAAAGAATGGACACAAATATTATGAATGTCCAGATAAGAAGAAAGAAGGAGGTGAGACTCACATCGTCGAAGAACAAAAGTGGAATGTTGAGGTGGAGGATGTTGAAGGCGGAAGATCACTGGTGATGAGGAAGGTTCTCTTAATGCCAGAAAAGGAGGCGGAGAATCCAGTGCAAAGGAACAGTCTTTTTTGGACTGCTTGCAAGACCAAAGACAGGGTATGCAAAGTCATCGTGGACAGTGGTAGCACAGACAATATCGTTTCTACAAATATGGTAGAAAAGATGGAACTGGAGACTATTGAACATCCGACTCCATACCGGGTTTCGTGGCTACAAAAAGGACATCAGGTAAATGTCACTAAACAATGTTTAGTTGAATTTAAGATAGGAGGACATAACGATAAGATATTGTGTGATGTCATTCCCATGGATGTTTGTCATCTATTGCTGGTAGACCATGGAAATATGACAGAAATGTGGTTCATGATGGGAGAAAGAACACATACACCTTAGAGAAGAATGGGAGAACCCACATGTTGTTGCCAATTAAGGACAAAGAGGTGAAACCTGAAGTAAGCAACACTGTACTTCTCATGAGTGGGAAGGAACTTCTTCGAGAGGTTAAGAAGAAGGAAGATCCACAATTCATCGTGGTCAGGAAACCTATAATTGTTTTGACCAGCACAAGAGTGGATGATCTACCAGAGGAAATCCAGCAGCTACTAGAGGAATTTGTTGATATAGTAGTGGATGAACTACCTCGTTCGTTGCCACTGATCAGGAGTATAAGTCATCATATTGATCTCATACCAGGAGCTAGTTTACAAAACAAAGCAACGTACAGACTGACGCCGCAGGAGAATGAAGAGGTCAAAAGATAGTTCCAAGATTTAATGGACAAAGGGTTGGTTAGAGAAAGATTGAGTCCATGTGTTGTTCCGACAATGCTTAGCCCAAAAAAGGATGGAGGCTGGAGGATGTGTACAGAATCAAGAGAGATCAACAAGGTTACCATCAGGTATCGATTTACATTGCCAGGAATGGATGATTTGATGGATTTCTTGAGTGGAGCGAAATTTTTTTCGAAGATTGATTTGAAAAGTGGATATCATCAGATTCGTATGAGAGAAGGTGATGAATGGAAGACAACATTCAAGACCAATGAAGGGTTGTATGAATGGTTTGTTATGTCATTTGGCTTAAAAAACGCATCGAGCACTTTCATGAGATTGATGAATGAAGTCCTGAAGGATTTCATCAGAAAATTTGTAATTGTATATCTTGATGACATACTGATTTTCACTAAAATAGAGGCAGAGCATCTGAAACACTTGGCTACAGTGATGAAGAGGTTACAGCAAGAGAAGTTGTTGATAAACATGAAGAAATCCTCATTCATGAAGACAAAGCTCATTTATTTAGGGTTTGTTATTTCTGCAGACAAGTTGAAGATGGATCCAGATAAAGTGGAGGTGATTAAGAATTGGCCATCGCCAAAGAGTATCTTTGAAGTTCGAAGTTTTCATGGATTGGCTAGTTTCTACAGAAAATTCATCGGGAATTTCAGTGGAATTAACGCACCAATGATGGACACAGTGAAGAAGAGACACAAGTCTTTTCACTAGACAGAAGAAGATGAGAAAAGCTTCAATTTGTTGAAAAGGAAAATCATGGAACAACCAATTTTGGTGTTGCCAGATTTCAAAAATACATTTCAAGTAAAATGCGATGCAAGTGGATTTACAATAGGGGTAGTCTTGAGTCAAGAAGATAGACAGATAGCATACTTCAGCGAGAACCTGAACGAGGTCAAAATAAAATACTCCACATATGACGAGTTCTATGCTATTATTCAGGCATTGAATAAATGGAGACACTATTTGATTCCTAAGGAGTTTGTCTTATACAGTGACAATCATGCTTTGCAATTTGTGACTCAACAGGAAAATTTGAATCAAAGACATGTTAAATGGGTTGAATACATGCAAAACTTTACTTTTGTAATTAAGCATATTTCTGGAACTACTAACAAAGTTGTTGATGCTTTGACCAGGAAATGTTTTCTATTGCAGGAGTTCAGAGTCAAATCTTTGGGTTTTGATAACCTCAAGGAAATATACACAGATGATCCATATTTTAAGGAGGCATATGAAGCAGTTGAGAATCCAATTCTCAGGGACAGAAGTCAATGGATAGAATACATGATCCAGGAAGGATTATTTTTTAAGGGTAATCAACTTTGTATTCCAAAATGCTCCATGAGAGAGAATTTGTTGAAGGAGAAACACAGTGGAGGATTGGTCGGGCATTTTGGTCATGAAAAGACATTCTCAAAGTTAAATGAGTCATATTTTTGGCCAGGAATGAGAGCATACGTCAAAATATTCGTGGACAGATGTAGAATTTGTCAGCATTCAAAAGGAAAGGGGAAGAATGCAGGATTATATCAACCGTTACCCATACCTAAGAGGTCGTGGGATGCTGTAAGCATGGACTTTATATTGGGGCTGCTGAGAACACAAAGAGGGTTCGACTCGATCTTTGTAGTGGTGGATAGATTTTCTAAGATGGCACATTTTATACCATGTCATAAAACTAGTGACGCAACTCACATTGTGAATCTGTTTTTCAAAGAAGTCATTCGACTTCATAGCTTACCAAGGAGAATAGTTTCGGATCGAAACACCAAGTTTGTGGGACACTTTTGGAGAACCTTATGGAAAAAGCTGGGAACAAACTTGTCGTTCAGTTCATCTTATCATCCTCAGACAGATGGACAAACAAAAGTTGTGAACATAAGTTTGGGAGACTTGCTGAGAATTTTGGTGACTGAACACCACAGTCAGTGGGACAACATTTTACCATAGGTGGAATTTCCATATAATGATTCAATAAAAAAAAGCATGGGGAAGAGTCCATTTCAAATTGTTTATGGCATGCAGCCAAGAGGAGTTTCTGAATTGAGGGGTTCAGAACAGACTACGACTAGAAGTGCTAGTGCAGAGGATTTCACAGAAGTGATGAAAGAGCTTCATAACCAAGTTAGGGAGTGATTGCAAAAATCGAGCCAAGAGTATAAGGGAAGAGCAGATCAACACAGGAGAGAACTTCAATTCGAAGTTGGTGATTTGATCCTTGCACACTTGAGAAAGGAAAGGTTCCCAAGGGGGACATATAATAAACTAAAGATGAAGAAAATTGGACCGTGCCAGATCATAAGGAAATTTGGGGAAAATGCTTATGAGATTAAATTACCCGATGGGATCAGAATCTCTCTGATATTCAACATCTCAGATTTGTACCCTTATAAAGTTGAAGAAGCATAAGAAGGTAGTGAACAACTAGAGGTCCATTGGACTAAACAGATGCCAATTGCAGAGAAACCACAAATGGAAAGCATACTGGACAAAAGAGTTAGTAAGCGGACCACGCGAAAGGAATATTTTGAATTCTTGGTCAAGTGGAAGGGACATCCAGTTGAAGACGCCAGCTGGGAAAATGAAGCAGAGATCCAAAAGCATCGGCAAACGGTGTGAGATCTCATGAACATGAGCTCATGAAATTTTTCAAGCGAGGGAGTATGATGGAGGAGCATCGCCAACAAAAAGCAAGCGCAGAGGCAGAAGACAGTTGGGACAAGCGCCAACGCATTTTAGCATGTTGCAAAAGTGTTTTGAGATGTTTTGAAATAAATGTGCGGATGTTAATGTAATAGTTAAGAGGAAGCACACTTAGATATTGTAAACAGATCTTGAGTGATCCACTCTCATCTGTAGTAGGTGAAGGCATTAATACATAATTAATGTGAGTAGGTAGGTTTAAATGCAGATTAGACACCCTCATCTTGTATCATTGTAAAATTAGCATGATCAATAGAGCATAGAGTGTTGAGATTTGGGTACCTTGGAAAGTGGTCCCCATGTGCTTATGATTCTCTAAGCACAAAGGGGGAAGACTTTTACCCTCATACTTTACTTTATGATTCTAATTTCACTTTGACTTAGGAGTTTTAAGTCAAAAGTGAAATATGTCACTTAAGTCATAAACTGACAAGTAATTCACAATGTGGGTGAATTAATAGACATAAAGCAACTAAGGAAAGTGGGTTTCCTTAGTGAGATTATTTGAGTTGATCTCACGCATTGATTAGACATGGCTAGATCTAATCTAGGCCATTGATCTTTTAGGGTTGGCATGAGGAGGCCAAAAGGAGGGAAAAGTGAATTTGGAGACTCATTCTTCACTTGAGACTTGTGAGGAAGAGAAGGAGGGTGCAAGCTTTGAGGAGGAGAAGAGGGCGCACTTCATGAGGGTTTGAGCCAAAACCCTTGACGGTTTGTGAGGAACTCTTGGATCTTGGAGCTTTCATGGTGAGTTCATCCATGGAGGCTTAGCTTTTCCTTTTCTGTTCAGTAGCATTTGCTTGGAGAGAGGGGCGCATCTTGAGGAGGAGGGGTGCACTTGATTTCTTCAGTTGCTCACCAGGAAAGGAGATCTTGTCAGATAGACTTGAGGTTTGTTTCATGAGGATGGAGTGAGGAGGCCGCTAGCTTTCATCTATGGCAGCTTGGAGCAGCTTGCTCACTTTATTTATTGGAGGAATTCTTCAGCAGAGGAGGGCACATGGCTGTGGCAGGCTGTTTGCTACCTGGAGGGATTTCTAGCCATCAGATTT
>ML787081.1:482970-507935 GCA_009831015.1 Picea engelmannii
CATGATTGTTTGCTGTCCTAAAACAGCAAAAGAAGACAACCAAACAGTTGAAACTTAGAGCCATACTAAGGTCAAGGATAGACCTTAGATGGCAGCCTCATAGGACCTCAGAATTTCAACATAGAGCACAGAGAGGAGAAGAAGCAGAGAACTGTATTTGAAAACACCCATGTGCAGAAGTCCTGAATTAATACATGAAGCTTTGATTCAGACTTATGGTGTTGTGATATTCTCTATGTATGTATGTTGAATGTTATGCTTATAGTTTCTTTACTCTTTTTATTATGCATTTTTTGTTACACTATGTATGAATGATTTCTTGTTGAATGTTTGAAATCTGAGAGAGAGAGAAAGGAATGATTTTCAATTGTTTCTCAACCTGAGTGAGTAAAATTCCTGCAAGGAGTGCAGTGGAGTTTATCCACAAGGAGTGCATTGACAAGGGTTCAGAGTTTTCATCTCTAAAAGCTCAGGAGGGATAACATTGTTCTCATTCTCACAGAAGTGAAAGTTAAGCACATGAGCCATGCAAGTTGTGCACAGGCCGAGTGAAGTCTCATAGCTTACAACCTGAGGGAATTGTTGAAAGACTATTGTCGCAGGGAGTGCACAGAGTTGAAGAGGTTCAAATACTAGAGCGTATTTGAAGAAGTTCCACAAGGAGTGCGTGCAGGAGTTATCCCCAGAATACTTGAGGATTTCAACCAAGCTCAGGAGAGGTAGAGTCTTCAAAGTTGTTGAAGAAAGGTTCAAGAGGGCTAGTGCCTTGAAGCGTTGGAAGGAGGCGTAGCAAAGTTGTTTTGCAGGTCGACAAGTTCTGTGAAGGAATACCTTGTTCATCTCGTAGGAGTTGTCAAGGAGGAATTGGACGGTCGAAATTCTCCATGGAGAATTCGTGAAATTTCGAGAGCCGTTAGATGTTACAGAGGAGCGGGGAAGTTACGACAAGTATTCTTCAAGTGTAAGCTCAGGAGAAGATCAAACCATAGGATCCAAGCCCACAAGGGTCATTGGATCACTCGTGAATTCTCACTTCAGGGATTCGCGAGTTGAAGGACCGAAAACCTTGCACCAATATTCGCGAAATTGTGAAGTGTGAAGTCCTGATAGGGAGAAAAGTTATGTTGTGGGGCTAGCATTGATAACAAGTTGGAACTCGACATTTCGGCATTTTAGAGGATAGGAGCTCAAGACATCTATTCCAGGATTCCTGAAATCATGAGACGTGATATAAGTACTGGGAAAATATGTCATCAACCGTTTCAGCGGATCGACATTTTGGGTTTAGGCAGCTAGAAAGTTGAGACTTTTGTCCTGAAAGTCCCGAAGTTGCGAGTTGCGATAGGGAGTAATGAGGATTTCAGGATCTCAACACTTTAGGTGTCGGGATACAAAGGAGACAGTGTTTTGGGAAGCGAAGTTGGGCAGTGTCAAAGCTTGGCACAAGAGACGCGTGGTAGAACCACAAGGTGGGGCTCGCGTGGTTGACAGGCGGACATGTGTCTCCAGGAGGAAAGGAGTCAACACTCCATTGACTTCTCGCATCTCGGGGATTAGCAGGATAATAGAACGAGAGCTTAGCGCTACAACTCGCTAAGTGGAGAGTTGCAAGAAGTGTGAAGGGAAGGTCAACCCTCGCTGATTTTCATGTCTCGGAGGTTCGTACGGGAAGAGTACGGAGGCTCAACCCTTCAACTTGTGAAGTCGTGAAGTCACGATGAAACTAGCACTTAGCCTAGTCGGTGGTCATGCATGGAGGGCACTGACAGAAGGGAGCTATACCCATTTCGTGATCTCAGGTATCGCGAGATTGGGAAGGAAGAGTCAGGAGTTTTGACTTACGAACTCGTGAGATTACGAGTTGCGACAAGCACCTTTGGGATTAGGCCTTGGTCATAGCGTTGTGGTCGCACGAAGAAGGTGGAGCTCGCACCTAGTATTGTTCACATAGGGGAGCTTCCGCAAAGGACCTATGAATCGATAGGAAAGAGATTTCAGGAAGAGGAATTGAAGAGTCAATCTAACTCAAGGGTAGGAATTAGAACGATCCTGTAGAGGACCTCGACCTGAGGGACGATAGAGGGTTGGGGGTCTGCGTCAGTCCCAAAGCTCAGGAGGAATCATGCCTTTGCGCACAGAGAAACAAAAGAAAGGAGTAGAAGGTCGAGAAACTCTTTGAGGTTTCAGGGTCAACAAAGCTCAGGAGGGACAACATCTTTAGAATGTAGGTGAGAGTCGAGGATACATGCTTCACAGTAGGAGAAAAGGCTAAGACCTTTGAAGTGTTTGAAGTCTTTCAAGTTCAAGAATAAGCGCAAGCTCAGGAGGGTGCACAGTTGTTTTTAGATCAGCTGAGGAGAACGAGATCTGGACCATTGAATCTATGTCCAGGCAAGCAGGAGGAGAGTGGATAGGTGAAAGAGATTTGGGTTGTTAGATCTGGGTGCATGGACCGATAGTCATTAGATCCAAGAGAATCTACACAAGGTTTAACCCTCATATGTGAAGAGGGAACGAAAGGCCTATTTCGTCATTTCAGCTACTAGGAGATACAAAAGGCAAGAGTTAGGACTCCTGACCCAAAAAATTCTGAAAGGATCGTGACCATCCAATAGGAGGACACGTGGCAAGCGGTCGATGTTTCGGGGAAATTCCCGAAAGGAGGATTTCGACATTTCGACTACCGAGAATAGAAAGGGTAAGGGTAAGGGTAAGACACAAGCCATCAAATCAGGAGAGATTATGAGCCATTGATCCCAGTTTGGAGAAGAAGACCGACGTTTCGGGGATCAATACTTCAATATTTCGGATATCGGGAGCTCGAAGGGGTAGGGAGTTGTTGCAGTCGGGATCGCGAAGTCCCAAAACGTGAAAACCCAAAAACAGATGGGGGAGTAGCATGGTCACAGAACAGGGTTACACATTTCGGCATTTTGGGATTCGACTTTTCGGCCATACCGAGGACAAGAAACCGTGTACTTCGGCGTTGGAAACCTCGAAGTCCCGAAAGCGACATATTGTTGGAGTGGAACTACGGTCATACATTTTGACAGTTCGGGGTTCAGCTTTCCAGAAGTTCCAAGGACAAGGAGCCAGGGCACTTGGTGTTAGAAACCCCGAAATCGAGAAATGTGATGTGCCATGGAGAAGGAACTTCGAAGGAGTTCGGCATTTCAGAAGTTTGGGATTTGACATTTTAGCCATCCCGATGACTAGGAGATGGGGCGCTTGGTATTGAAGGTCCTGAATTCATGAAATGTGGTGTGCCTTGGGAGTGGGGTTGCGGTCACACATTGAGCCATTTTGGGATTCGACACTTTGGCAATCCCAAGGACAAGGAGTTGGAATTCTTGGCGTCAGAAGTTCCGAAGTCACGAAATGCGACGTGCCTTTGGAATGGGGTTGTGGTCATGGGGAAGGTGGTCACTTGGACCGAGGTTTGGCCAGGGGCTAATCGTCGGTGAATCCATTTCGACATTTTGACATTTCAGGTTTTGGGGATTGAAGAGTCAAGAGACTTGCGACTTCAGGATTCCCGAAGTCACGAAACATGAAATCCATTTTCGAAAAAGGGTGCGGTCATATCTGGTGGCCGTGTACAGGTGAAGACTCACACCTGGTGCATTTCTTGTGGCGGTGGATTTTTTGTGAGGGACCTTTGGATTTGTTCAAAGGGTTCCAACAAGAGCCCGAAAATCCATTTCGGCCTTGGAATGATCCAGAGACCAAGAAGTCAGTGGACCTACTCAGGTAGGGGGGGTCTCCATCAATATGGCATCAGAGCATATTTTTGTCTGTATATTTCAGACAAAAGAAAAAGAGGATACCATTAATTTGTTCATAGACAAAGGAGAGATGGTAGGACAAATTCTGGTAACATTAAGTGGAATCAGAAGCAGAGATTCATCTGTATACAACATATGAAAGGAGACAAAGTAATAATGCTCTGTGGTGATTGTTTGAGGGTGCAACAATCAATAGACAGCCAGGCAAGCTGTAGGAGAAGATGGAGATTCTCTTAGACATAGAGCGATCCATAAGTTTTCCAGGAGGGCAGACAGAAGGTAAAGATAGAGATGGCTACTGAAGGCCATGAGTGTGGTGGAAGAGGAGACCACCAGCAGAAAACCAAAGTAGAAATTGACAAAGAATTCGTTGAGATAAGAGCGAGAATGCAGCAGCTTGCATTAATAATGCAGCAGAGTGAAAGAACATGATGGGTGTATGAATGGCCCATGAAAAAGAAGGTGAAGTGGCTAGTCAAGGAGTTGTTGGCCAATGGACAACAAAGGCTATTGAAAATATGGTTGAGGTATGATGAAAGCCTCAGTGACACAGAGCTGGTTTGCATCTGTGAGCCAGAAGTTGGAGAAACCCTCAGTGATGAAGAAGAGAGATGGGTTTCAGGTCTCATAAACTGCCAGGAGGGCAGAGATGAATTCTTGAATTTCCAGGTGGGCAATGAGATGAGATCATTGGAGGATCTCATAGACTGTCGGGAGGATAGTAGTGGAAATTCATATTGCCAGAAAGGAAATTGTATGAGATTAGTTGAAGATATCGTAAGCTTCCAGGTGGGCAGAGAATAAATCCCATATTTCCAAGTGGGAAAGGGAGAGCAGATGAGACTTTCTGAAATTTTCATGAACTCATGGATGAGTTTGGGTCAGTAAGGGGTGTTGATGAAGATGGGATCGATTGATGTCATAAACTGCCAGGTGGGCAGAAGTGAACTTTCGAGCTGCCAAGTGGGCAATGGAAAGAGATCGGTGGAAGGTCTCATGTACTACCAAGGGGGAAGTACCAAAATTTTAGATTTCTAGGTGGGCAATGAGATGGGATCAGATAGTCTCATAGATTTCCAGGTGGGCAGCAGAAAATTCCAAAATTTCCAGGTGGGCAGGGGAAAGGAGATGAGACTATCTAAAAGTCTTATGAACTCAGAGGAGAGTTTAGATTAGTAAGGAGTGTTGATAGGAGAGAATCATAAGAGCATTCTGATGATTGGGGGAATTCGATTATTCCTACCAAGCAGCTCAGTTGAGGCCAAAGCATCTGTTGCATATGCAAAAACATAAGAGAGACAGCCAGCAAAAACTATCATGGGGGAATAAGTGGAGTAGACACTGATGTTTTCCCAAGGAGAAAATGATGAGCGTTCAATAGAATGGCTCAAAATTTTCAGCCAGGAAGCTGAAATAGAGATGACTACAACACTAAAGCCTGCAACAGAAGAAGAAGCAAACAACATGGATTTTGTTGATTTGTGAGAAGAATTGGAAGCCCTGGAGAGAAGGGTGATGGTGCAATTCTTTCACATACAACAAGCTAAGTTGGAATAAGGTAGTGGCGCATACCAGCCCCAGGAGAAGCTGGAAGAAGATGAAAGTATGCTAGCAAAAGAAATGGCAGCAGGAGAACTGCCACAAGAAGAAGTTGACTAGCAGTTCAATAAGGAGACTGCAGAGCTAGATTTTGCAACAAAGTGGCCACTCAGTGCCACAAAGAGAGATAAAGAAAACATGGGAGTTCAACAAATCTACCCATTGAGAAGATAGAAGTGCAACAAAGAAGACTGCATACAAAGAGCTAGCCACTGAAGTAGCTGGACAAGGTAATTGAAGAAATTAGAAGGTTGATGTTGAGTTCAGCAGCATAAGCAATCAGCAATGAGAAGCTGAGCAGAAGGGATCCTGCAAGAGAAGCAAGGAAGAAAAAATAGTGACAACAATAACAGCATAACTGGAGAGGAGCAAATGGATAGCTCCAAGGGAAAGTTTTGGATCCAGGTGGATTTCAACACTGGAGAAGAGGAGCTCATGAGTAGGAGCTCATGTTTTTTCCAGCTGAGGAGTATGATGCAAGAGCATCACTCCATGTCAGCAGCGTGCCAACCAACCAACACATCCAACACACATTAATGGAGAAAGGGAGAGGCACAACCCTCTGAATTTTGAAATTTGAAATTTCAATAAATGTTGTAAGGCTTTTAGTGCCAAACCACACAGTTGTTCAAGAAGTGGTTGAGGTTTCCTTAAATGGTTACCTACAGCTAAGTCCAGATCTGTTAGGACTACACATCCATTTATGTAATGTAGTCGTAGGAGTCGCTTGGTGATAGTGATAGCTCAGAGACGGTGGTTGAGGATAAGCTCGAGACAGCCCTCATTTTGTAATTAAGAAATTTTAGTAGAGAGTTAGGGAGGGAGTTCTCATGTAGGGAGGTCTCTAGAGAGAGTTGAGACTTGTTACAGTCCAGCCTTTGTAAACATTTGTATAGCCATTTGGAAATTAATACAAAGAGCAGTTTTTCCTGCCCATGAATTGTCTGTGTATGTTTATGCATTTGAGTGTCACCTTTATACTGTAGATACAGGTTATAGATAGATTTTATTTCCTATATGATTGATTTGTGATTTTTGTATGGGTTCATTAGGTCGTGCAAGGAGTGAAAAATAGAACACTAGAAGTTATGTAGCCAGCGTGAGGAGTGCACATCATAGCTTTGCAGAGTCAGAAAGAACATGCAAGGAGTGCACACCAGAAAGATTCACAAATTCAAGGAGGAGCCGCAAGGTTGATGAACACCTTGGAGGATGAGGAACTATGGAAAGGAAGGCACAGAAAAGAAATAGAACTACTGAAGGTTTTGTAAAACTCTACTAGGAGGGCATTGAGCGAGTGAAAAGAGTGCACTAGAGAACTCCATTTTGAGTTCCAAGAAAAGGGAAGTGTCGAAGAGAAGACACTCACAGAGCTGTTGAAAAATCTGTGGCGAAAGGTTTTGCAAGGTGTATATCGAGTCGAAGAACTCTAGGAGAGCATTGAGCATTTCTTTACAATAAATACTTCGGATCTGAGTTTAGTGAAATACTCTATAGAATAAGGAGTGTGTGAGGGTGGACTTATTCTAAGTCCTGAAGATCAAGAGGAATCATGCCTGTGTGCACAGAGCAACAAAAGAAAGGAATAGAAGGTCAAAAAACTCTTTGAGGTTTCAGGGTCGACAAGGCTCATGAGGGACAACGTCTTTAGAGCACAGGCGGGAGCCGAGGATACAGGATTCACAGTAGGAGCAAAGGCTGAGACCTTTGAAGCATTTGAAGTCTTCCAAGTTCAGGAAGAAGCACAAGCTCAGGAGGGTGCACAACTGCCATTAGATCAGCTGGGGAGAATGAGATCTAGACCGTTGAATGTACGTCTAGGCAAGCAGGAGGAGAGTGCACAGGAGAAAGAGATTTGGGTCGTCAGATCTGGGCGCGTGGACCGATAGCCATCGGATCCAGGAGAAGTTTCACGAGGTTTAACCCTCGTATGTGAAGAGGCAAAGAAATGCCTATTTCGGCATTTCAGCTACCAGGAGATACAAAGGGAAAGAGTCGAGACTCCTGACCCACAAAATCCTGAAATATTCATGACTGTCCAACAGGAGGACACGTGGCGAGTGGTCGATGTTTCGGGGAAATTCTCGAAAGGAGGATTTCAGCATTTCGACTGCCGGGAATGCAAAGGGTAAGAGATCGAAACTCTTGACCTATGAAATCCCAAAAATACATAAGTCATCGGATCTAGAGAGGCTATGATCCATTGATCCCAGTTTGGAGCGGAAGACCGACGTTTCGAGGATTGGTACTTCACTATTTAGGATACCGGGATCTTGAAGGGGCAGGGAGTTGTTGCAGCCGAGATCACGAAGTCCCGAAACATGAAAACCCAAAAAAAAATGGGGGAGTAGCATGGTCACGGAACAGGGTCACACATTTCGACATTTTGGGATTCGACTTTTCGACCATCCCGAGGACAAGAAACCGGGTACTTAAGCGTTGGAAACCCAGAAGTCCCGAAAGAGACATATTGTTGGAGTGGAACTACTATCATACATTTCAACAGTTTGGGGTTCATCTTCCTAAAAGTTCTGAGGACAAGGAGCTAGGGTACTTGGTGTTAGAAACCCCGAAATAGTGAAACGCGACGTGCTGTGGAGAAGGTACTTCGAAGGAGTTTATCATTTCAAAAGTTTGGGATTCGACATTTCAGCCATCCCGATGACTAGGAGACGGGGCGCTTGGTATTGAATGTCCCGAAGTCACAAAACACGATGTGCCTTGGGAGTGGGGTTGCGGTCACACATTGAGCCATTTCAGGATTTGGCACTTCGACAATCCCAAGGACAAGGAGTTGGAACGCTTGGCATCGAAAGTCTCGAAGTCATGAAATGCAACACGCTTTTGGAATAGGGTTGTGGTCATGGGGAAGGTGGTCACATGGACTGAGGTTTGGCCAGGGGCTAACCGTCGGTGAAGCCATTTTGGCATTTCGGGTTTCGGGGATTGAAGAGTCAAGAGACTTGTGACTTCAGGATTCCCGAAGTCGTGAAACCCAAAATCCCTTTTCAGAAAAGGTCGTGGTCATATCTGGTGGCTGTGTACAGGTGAAGACTCACACCTGGTGCATTTCTTGTGGCGGTGGAGTTTTCATGAGGGACCTTTGGATTTGTTCAAAGGGTTCCAACAGGAGCCCAAAAATCCATTTCGGCCCAGAATTTGGAACGATCCAGAGACCGGGAGGTCAGTGGACCCTGCTCAAGTAGGGGGGGCTTGCATCATAACCACTAACCCTTTCAACCTTTAAACCCTATACTATATAAACCCAAAAACCCCTACAACCTAACCACAATAACCCCTATCTTATATCATATATGTCCAAACCCATACAACCACTTTTCTAATTTATAATCACATTCTCAATCCATATAAGATATTAGTACCCTTAACAAATAAATATATAACTCTAACTCTTAAGCCTTATCACTTCCATTATCTAACCCTTATAACCATAACCACTATCCCTCATAACCATTTCTCCTTAAAAATTATTACTCCCAACAACTAACCCTTATAGTCATAACCATTATTCTTCATAACCATTTATATAACCACTAACACCTAATATATATAACCCCTACTTCATATAACCTTGTAACACTAACTCACATTAACCTCTAATATAACTTTAAATCCCTATAAAATTTAACCCTTATTATTGTGAATCTATAACCCCTCACACCTATAACTTCTCACTTTAATTATCAATTGCTAACACTTATAACACCTAATAAATAAGTAATCTTCGCCCATTTGACATATGACCCTTAACTTCTATAATCCCTTATTCCATAAAAATACAATTTGTATCCCCTATAATCTCTCACACCTAAACCCTAATCTCTAATCCATTTAACTTTTATGACCCCCAACCATGATGACCCTAATATAATCAATATGAATTATGACCGTTGGTGCCTATAATTTCTAACCCTTATCATCAATTAAACCCTATGGCCCCTTTAATTTTTAATATATGTAACCTTTAACACTTATCACCCCCAACCTATATATGTCATAGCACCTATAAATACTAACTCTTGTATCCCTTAATCCTTATAACACCTAACCACTTAAATTCATTTTCCCCTAACTCATGTAACATCTAAAACTTCACCTCTATATTCTATAACCTATAACCATATAATCACTAACTCTTAGAACCACTCTCATCGATAACCTCTAATATAACTCATATAATGTTTAACTCTTTAAAGCCCCAAAATCCAAACATATCATACCTAACCTCTATAAACCCTAATATAACCCATAACTTCTATAACCTATATACCTTAAACAATCATAACCATTGACCCTATAAATTAATCCTTATAACCCCTTACCTCTAACACTCATCATCCCTAATTCTTAACACATATAACCCATATAACATCTTTACTTCTTATAACATGTCTCTACTATTCCTATAATCTATCAACTATAACCTATAAATCCTAAACCATATAACCATTATAACCATTAAACCTTATTACCCTGAAAACTTATCCCTTCCAAACCATCACTAATAATTATAAATTGCAATCCTTCTAACTCATAACCCTTAAAACTCATTACCCTAACCCTTAATCCATAAACCTTAACCCATTTAACCCATACTAATATAACCCCTTTCTTTTAACCCCTATAAACCCCATCCTTTATAACTCAAAATCCAAATAAACCCTAACCCTAAAATATTTACCACTCACAATTATAACTTATAACCCTAACCGCTCACCCATAAAACCATTATACCTATAAATCCTAACACTTATACTAACTAATATCTCTCTTAAACCCCTAACAATAACCCTTGTAACTCCTAAACCTTTATCCTCTACAATTTACAATCCTTATAACCCATAACACCTCACCTTTATCACTAATGTATCTCCTAATTATTTAACCCCTTACTCCCAAATCCTTACAACATTTGTATCCTAAAACCCCTAACACATATAACCCATAACCCTAAACCCTCATAACCATTATCTATTATAAATCATAACACTTATGTGTATCTTTTATATCTTTGAATATAACTCTTACCCCTACAACCCTTGACCCCTATAAAAATTATCACCCTTACCTCCCTAACCCTTAATGACTATAATAAATATTAATTGTAACATTTATAACCTTAACAATTATAGCTACTAACTTCTATAACCCCCAACACATAACGTGTATAGCTTATATAATCCACAAACCCTTTAACTCTAAAGATTTAAAACCCTTAAAGCTTGTAACCGCTAATCACTTTAATTTATATATTCCCTAACCATTGTAACGCAATGATCTTATCCCTCTCCAATATATACCTTATATTCTCTAAATCATATGCATATATAACCCTTATACCCAAAAATATGTATAATTGTATCACTATTAACTCTTGTAACATTTATCACCCTTAACTCATATATTGTTTAACAAGTAGAATATTTTTCCAATAACCTATATAACCACTATAACCTTAATTTGACCTATAAACTCAATTCACCTAGTCATCCCTTGTATTACCCATATAACCAAAACCAACCCTATTTCTAATACATTTAAACTCTAATTTCTAATCTAATTTCTAGCCCTTATAATTAATAATATAATCCATAACCCATATAACCCATAAAACACCTAATTCTTAACCCATGACACCTAAATTACCTAACCCTTATAAAGCCAAATCATTACAAACCCTAATCCATATAACCCCTAAATACTTTCTTATAACCTTTAATGTCAAAAACCCCAACTCCTAAACCCTCACTTTAATAACCTCTTACACCTAACCCATTATTAAATAACTCCTAACATCTATAACTCTTGAACCATGTAATTATTAAACACTATAGGTGGTGTTAACTTATAATATCATTAATCCTTAGAACACATATAATCACCAATGCCTAACTTATATAAGATCTATAACCCTTATCCACTATGACTGCTAATAGAAAAAACATAGAACTCCTCTTGCCCCTAACCCTTATAACCCATAAATCATCATTCTTACCCATTATGTCCCCATAATATAACCCCTAAAATTTTCAAATGCTAGAACACATAACCCATATATCCCATAATATGTGACCACAATACATATAACTATAATCTCTAACCTCAATAACTCCTAATATTTTTAACACCTAAATCATAATCCCTATACATTGCAACCCACAAATGATTCAATATATATAACCTTAATCCATATAACATATAATTACTAATCCCTATACTAACCCTTAACCACCATGATAACTAAGCATCACAATATATATAATGTATACAAAATGTTTCATCATATACTGCATCACCCTTAATCTCAAAATGTCAAAACTCTTAAAATCTAATAATAATGAACCTTTAACACCTAAACCTTATAATTACCTTTACAACCTTACATAATTAACCCTTATAACTCATAAATATACCCTTATAACCTACCATATAACTCCAAAGACTTATAACCCTTAACCCCTAACACCTATAACACTAACATGTGAAACTTATAATCCCTTATATCCCCTAAAACCTTTATAACCTAAATTCATATAACAACCAATCCTTATATCCCAAACCCATACAACTTCTAACTTCTAAATTTAATACTTATAACCCCTCACCCTTATAACATGCTACCCTATATCCTTTTACTCCTAATCCATATAATCCTTATCACCCCTATAATCCACAATGTGACACCTAACTCATATAACACTTTTTTTTTAACTATTATCACCCTTAACCTTCTTGACAATATAATAATAATTGATGTAACTAATCACCCTTATAACCCCTATAACTTTAACCCTTATAACCCCTATAATAATTACTCTTTAAAATTTATAATTAATATAAACCATAATCCATATAAACGTGTAATCCTAAATCGTTATGACCTCTATAACCTTAACCCTATAAATCCTAAATTCCAAACCTTATAAACACTAGCCCCCAACATGTATAAGTCAAACACATAATCTTGATGAATACTTACATGTGTCTTGTATAAACCCTCATCTTTAAAGCCTTGTAATATAAACCTTAGGATGTATATCCCATGACTCTTATAAACCATAACAATAGCACATATATTCTTTAATGTTTATCTATTTAGACATTATAATCCTTAATCCTTGTCACAATCATCATCTAACCCAAATTAACATGGGAAGACTTAACATCTACAACCCCTAACATTTGTAATCTCTAATCCACATTCTTTAACTTATATAACATATTACCCTTACAAATTCTAACCACTACCATACAAATTCTAACCACTACCATTGATAACCCTTAAATGCTAACCATTGTAAACTTAATTACCCTATAGACTATTAAATTAATTATCTTTATATACTATAATCAATATATACCTTATAATCCCCAACCCTTATAAACCTTACCACATAAAACCAAAAAAATTCAATTTCTAACCCTTATAATTTGTAATAACTAGCATAACCACTAACACTTAAACTATATAAGTATTAATACTTAACCATTAGATTTCTTAACCCATATAACCCTTGATTTTTACAACCCCTAATCTTTAACCTTTAATTCCTACAACCCCCAATTCTTAACCAATAATAATAATGATCTCTAATATTTAACACCTTAAACCTATTTTTCATAACCCATATACTAATATCTATAACCATCAACTCCTTTGACTATTAATACATATAACCTTTAATATTTATAATACATATAACCTTTAATCTTTATAATACATATAGATCCCTATCCCTTAACTTTTAATACATATAACCTTTAATATTTATAATACATTTAACCTTTAATCTTTATAATACATATAACCTTTAATCTTTATAATACATATAGATCCCTATCCCTTAACTTTTAGATCCCATAATACTTGTTACCTATTTACCACTTCAATTACCAAAAGAACTCATATAAATCTATAACCTTTGATCGTTATAACCATTAACACTACGACCTCCCCAAACATCAATTTATAACCATTATAAACCACAACACCTAACATCTAAGTCATAAAACCCAAAATACCTAACCTGTATAATCCCTAGGAAATGAACCTTAAATCATAACACTTATATCCCATTATCCTAAACCTTATATCATCTAACTCGCCTAGCAAAAAAAATCTTATAACCTTTAATCTTTAAACCTTAATACCTATATCCTCTAACTCTTAACCATTAACATTAATAGCACACCATTAATATTAATAATATCTACTAATGCATAGATCCTAATATCTATAGCTCTATTAGTCCTTAAATGATATAAGCATTAACACATATAATTTCTAATACATAATTTGTAACACATGATTTCTATAGCACCTATAATATTTATCCCCTATAACCCATAAGTACTAAACCATATAACTCCTCTCACATATAACTCCCAATAGAATTCATGTAAATACAAATATCTAATATAACCCAATAACCCATTAACTTTAATCCCTAACCATTATATCCCTTAAGATACCCTCAACTATATAATCCATAAACAATAATATCTATAACACCTAACTACTATAACATATAACCTTTATCACCCTTATAACTCTTATCAATCCTTAATATCTATAATCCCTTACCCCCTAGCACTATAACATTAACCACTATAATCACTAATAACATTAAAACTCCAACCACTATAATCACCAACACTTTACTCATATAGTCGATGTAACCACATTCTCTAATTTAACTCATATAACCCATGTAACCCCCAATATGTAATCTATATAACCCTTATCTACCTTAGACACTTATAACCTCTAATAAAAGTCATAACACTTATAACCCCTATCATCCGCCAAGACTTCTAACCTTTAATATATCCCATATAAACACTTATAATCCCCAATACATATAACTTCTAAGATTTATAACTCCTTACACCAGTTCCTGAACCCTTAAAGCCTATAACTCTGACACACAACTCCAATAATACCTAAGACATAACTCTTATAAACTTTAACCCTTAACTCCTATAACTCCTAAAATCTAAAACACATAACACACATGACTCCTAACAACTATAATCTATATGCCCTATTTCCCCTAATCACTTTAATTGTATAATATGTAACTATTATAGCCAATATCACACATAACCCATGTACCACTAATATAAACCACATAATCCATAATCTATAATTGGGACAATGCATATCACCTATAATCCCTAATATAACCACTAACTCCTACAACCTATAAACTTAACATTAAATCCATGTCAACTCTAACCTTGCAACCATGAATCCATAACCGCTAATACCTATAACTTCTGATTTTAACCCTTAAACATTAAGTCTTATAACTCCTAACACCTAAAACATATACAACCTTCATCAATTTGACATATGATCCTTAACCTCTATAATCTCTTATTACATACTATTATAACCCAAAACCTCTATAATCCCTCACACGTAGCCCCTAATATTTATTCCATTTAATTTTTTTCACCACCCAACTACAATGAACCTCAATATAACAAATACACATTATAGTCCTAATTCGTATACGTCCTAACCCTTATCATCTCTTAATACCTATGTTCATATAACCTTTAATACTTGTAACCCTTAACACTTATAAGACCCAACCTATAAATGTCATAACACCTATGACTACTAAAAACTATATAGTCGTTGATCCCTTTAACACCTAACCCCTTTAATTCCTTTAACCCTTAACTCATATAAATATCGTACTTAACTTCCTAAATTCTATAACCCCTAACCATATAATGACTAACTCTTATAACCATTATCATCATTAACTTCTCATATAACTCCTATAATGTCTAACTCTTTATAGACCCTAATTCCTAACCCCTACAACCCTTAACCACTAACTATTGTAATATATATCACAACTAACATCTATAAACTATAATATAAATCATAACTCCTATAACCTTAAATACCTTTCATAACGTCTAGGAATTTAGGAATAAGTATATGGTTCCTGCACTAGTCGAGAAATACCTTTCCCTTTTTTATAACTTAAGTTATGTGAATGGAAGACACTCCCTTCAAAATAGTCATCCAAGATACCATGAGCTCATGCCCACAAACTTAACCAAATCTTGGCTAAGAATTATGAGTTTAGCCTCTTGAGCTCAATAAATTTTCATATGACGGGGACCTTGGAACCCTTTTCTAGGTCTGAAAGGAGCTAAACTATATTTGACTTTGGAACTATGGGAGTTTAGAGCTCTGGGACGCTATGACTTTACAACCTTTGAACCCAGTCGAAGGCAACCTACTAGTCCGATTATCAGTGAGGTTGACCGAAATCTGGCGATTTACTTAATTGTAAATGTGGGATATGTCCCATTGTTAAACCTTGACTCGCTTCCAGGCCATGTAGTGACGAGAACTGTAGATCTGGGGACACTGTGGGGTCTCCCATGGCTGTTGGATATACGCTACGGTCAGTTTGGTGTTGACCACTCTAGGAGAAAGGGAGTGTTAAACAGGTAGAACCCCCTAACGCTGAAGCTGCAAAGCGGTAAGGACCATTGATCTAAGGATGTTGCAGGATTCCTCTTGACCATCGGATCTAGACTATGGTCATCACAACACTGGTGTCTCCGAGAGAAAAGAGGAAGTTACATAGAAGATTCCCCGAACGTTGAAGTTGTGAAGCAATGGAGGTCATAGATCTATGTATATATGTGGTACTATAATTACAGTGGGATAGAAGGGGTGTTGGGAGGTTTCTAACGGGAGTTTCGGCTTCAGATCTCTGGGAGAATTTGCAGCAAGAGAAGCTAGAGACTCCTAGAGTTTATCGGTCCAAAGTGATGTGGCACGGTGATGTCACCTAGGGTGACATGGACCCATATTCGACATGCCACATGTCACCTTGACCCACATGTTTTACAGACCTTATATTCCATTTAGAACATGACACATGTCACCCATTGATATGGCCATGTGTCCTCCCTACCCCTTCTCGCATGTCAAATCCCCCTTGACACATACTCTCTTGGCCCAATAGTAGGTGGAGTATCCGAGACACTGGGATTTCGGGACTTTGGGAAAGTTGGGAAACTAGAATGTTGGGGTTAACTAGCTGAAGAATCAGACCTACTTGTCGTTGCCTCTACATTTAATGTGCCACCACATGTATGTGTGGACCCTTCGAGAGTTAGGGGTTTTGAAACTTTGAAGACTTGGGCATAGTATAGTAGATAAGTTGAAAGGGATGAAGGTCAAAGCCACATGGTAGGACTTTTGGGCTTGACTCCGAATAATATGCGATTAGAGAAAGGGATGTTCTGCGGAGAAGCATTGAATTCCAAAATCCCTTAATTCTATCTGTTTAGCGAGGACAAAGTTCTGCCATTAGATTTAACATTGGATGGATTTCCACCATAGATGCAGGAGTTAGGGGAAACTCCGAGACTTCGAGGAAATTGGGATGGTATGAATGAGGTAAACCAATGTGGGCTTCATGTGGCCCTTGATCAATAATGCCTAGAGAGCTTTGGGAGGGTGTAAGTCCCAATCCATAGCTTGTATTCGAGCATGGTAGTAGTTGTTATAAATTTCTTTATGAGGAGAGGAGGATGGATATCTCGGGAAGAGGATTCAAGATGATTAAGGAAAGCGGACTTTTGATGCTCCATCCCTAAAAAGGGTACTTAGGGGTCGGGTGCATTATAGAGTGGTATCAGAGCGAGAAAAAACACTTGGCATGCTTTGGCTCATGAATGAGTTTCATAAAAATATTGTTAGAGAAATTTTAAGGGGTAACACCCTATCTTACCCCATTCATGAGAAACTTATCTAAACCCCTGTTGAAGAGAGCAATGTTGTTATATGTTTTGAAAAATGTGAACTGTGTGTTTTTCATAAACTAATAGATAATCAACTAACATAAAAAATATTATCAACACTCAAGCAGTCAATGGACAGCAGGAAAACTAAAACATAAAGGATGGTGACACACCATGAGTTAGGGGAAATCTCCCACAATATAGAAGAGGAATATGACAAGAAGAGGGTGGTGGAAACCCCTCCAGGTTTGGCTGAAACCATAAGAAGCCTCATGGAGGAATTATAGAGTTTCAAGGCTTACAATGAAAGGTTGATAAAACAACATGAAAAAGTACTGAAATTAATGAAGTCCTACTACAAATCCCATCAGATATAAAAATACATATACAACATGGACCAACATCCAGTCACATAGACATACATCATACTAAGAAAACCCAAATTTCACCTGAGATACAAAATAATGGTCCTGAAACTGGCCACACAAGGAGGAGCACCTCAAAGAAGACCCAACATGGAGCCAAGAGACATTCAACGGAAGATTCCTCTAGTGAGGAAACTAACAACTCCAAGGAATTTTGTAGTAGTGAGATTAGTTCACATTCCCAGAGGAGAAGAAACAAGACGAAATATTCCAATAGCCATGACCATGAATGGTTTAAGAAATCCAAGCCACCCACATTCGATTGAGAAATCAAAAAGGGGGGAGAAGAATAAGTTTGGCTACTAGGATTGAAGAAGTAATTCAGAGTCCATGACTACTCTGAAAACCTAAAGGCTCGAATAGCCATTTTCAACTTGAATGGAAAGGCCTCCATTTGGTCGGATGACCTTAGGAATGTGAAAGGAATCCATGAGAAGGAATTTTCATGGAAACAATTTGATAAATACTTCAAGAAGAAGTATCTGTCGAAAAAATACTTTGATGGGAAGACCAAAAAGTTCTATGAACTCAAGTTGGGACAATTCACAATAGATGAATATATCAACAAATTTCTTTAATTGATAAGGTATGTTTCCTACATAAAGGATGAAAATGCAAAGATGAAACGATTTATTAGTGGATTGCCTCAGTCCTTCCAAGAAAGAAATTAATTTTACGAGACAAAGACATTAGAATATACTATCTAGAAGGCAAGGTATTTCTATGAGAAATTCAAGAATAAGACAGAACCTTATGAGGATTGGAAGAAGAAAAGTAATTTGAGATTCAAGAAGAAGGGATTTAAACCCTCAATACTTAAGAACCATGGGAAAAGTTCTAAGTTGATCCTTCCTACTAAAAGGGTATATCATCAGAATTCCCCATCTCATAGTGGTAATAAACCCTTTGGAGAAACCCCAAGAAATATCGATAACACAAAGAGAGAACCCTTGAAATGTTGGGTTTGTTGAGAAGAACATCTGGTGAGGGACTATCCACATAGGAAACATGACAATAGAAGGGTATAAAACATCCAGGAGGATACCACAGTCAAGGATGTGGCTAGGAGCATGCCACAAATTTATGCAGCCTTGGATAATAGACAAGATGACCACCAAGATTTAGTGGTGGAGATGGAAGGTATGATTTCCAACCATCTACTTTCCATTTTAATTGACCCTGGTTCTAATATGAGTTATTTTTCCCCTCAAACTGCTGAGAAATGTAAATTGCAACAAGTAAAACATGATAAACCATGGCCGATGCAACTAGCCACTGGAACTATAAGAAAGGTAACAGAGGTCATACAAACATGTCAATTCATTATGAATGGATTACCCACCCGAGCAACCCTAAACATGCTCCTTTTAGGATCCTATGACATGTTGATTGGCATGGATTGGTTGGATTCCCATAAAACCAAGTTGGATTGTTGTAATAAAACTTTGGAGTGTGAAGATGAAGAAGGGATAAAAACCACCCTACAAGGAATTCAAAATCTTGTCTCAATGAGACAAATAGAAACCCTTCAAGTGAAGAAGTATTGCAGAAAAGGATGTTCTTTGTATGCAATACAAGTGTTGAACCCTGTTGAGAACAATAAACCAAGCCTAGAGGACCATCCCATATTAAGAGAATATAAATATGTGTTTCCATAAGAGGTACCAGGTCTACCTCCAAGGAGAGATATTGACTTTTCAATAGAACCTGTACCAGGAGAGGTGCTGGTATCTAGAGAAGCCTATAGAATGAGTACACCAGAGATGGTTGAGCTTATACTAAAGATAAAGGAGATTTTGTAAAAATGCTACATTCATCCTAGTGTGTCTCCATGGGGATTTCCATCCTTATTTGTGAAAAAAAAGGATGGCACACTCAGGTTCTGCATAGACTATAGACAACTCAATAAGATGACTATTAAGAATAAGTATCCCTTGACAAGGATCGATGACTTGTTTGATCAATTAAGGGGTGCTACAATTTTCTCCAAGATTGACTTGAGTTCGGGATACCATCAAGTCTGAATTAAGGATGAAGACATCCACAAAACAACCTTTAGGACAAGATATGGGAACTATGAATTTTTGGTGGTGCCATTTGGGCTTACCAATGCACCATCCATTTTTATGTGCTTAATGAATAATGTACTCAGTAAGTTCCTGGATAGATTTTTGTTGGTTTTCATCAATGATATCCTAATCTATTCTAAGAATAGGGAATAATATGAAGAACATCTCAAGTTAGTGCTTCAAGTGCTAAGAGAACATCAGTCTATGCTAAATTTAATAAGTGTGACTTTTTCTAGAAACAAGTCCATTACTTAGGCCATGTTATTTCTGAAGAAGCAGTGGCAGTCGATCCTGACAAGATCAATTCCATTATGGATTGGACTACTCCAAAGGATGTATCTGATATCAGATCCTTTATGGACCTAGCAGGATACTATAGAAGGTTCCTAAAAGGATTCTCCAAGATTGGTTTCCCAATCACCTCCCTTTAGAAAAAGGGAGTTAAATTCATTTGGACATCAAGATGTGAAGAGATATTCCAACCACTGAAATTCATTCTAACCAATGCACCTATGCTAAATATTGTAGACCCAAAAAAGGACTTCCTTGTGTGTACAGATGCGTACAAGGAAGGGCTTGGAGGAGTCCTTATGCAACAAGGACATGCGATTTTCTACGACTCCATAAAATTGAACAAGCATGAAACCAATTATGTGACCCACGATTTGGAATTGGTTGTCATAGTACATGCTTTAAAAATGTGGACACATTACCTCCTAGCTAGAAGATTTTTGTTGATGACAGACCATAGTGGGTTGAGATATTTTTTTGGTAAACCAAAACTCAATGATATACAAGCTAGATAGATGACTCTCCTTAGTGAGTTTGATTTTAAAATCAAACATATCAAAGTAAAAGAAAATAGGGTGGTTGATTCCCCTAGAAGAAGTATGAAAGTGATTCACTTGGTAGTTGTAAGCACCTATGAATCAGATGTCAAGGAGAGAGTCAAAATTGTTTAAGAAACATATGCATTTTTCAATATTTTGAAATCATGCTTAGAGCAAGATCCCGCAGGGATGAAATAGGAGGGTTATCAAGTGTTGAATGATGTATTTCTAACTTACAAAAGTAGGTTGTATATTCCAAATTGTGACGACTTGAAGAGGTTCATAATGGATGAACTACACAAAAGACCATATATCGATCATCCTGGTTATCATAAAATGATCACAGACACTAGGAAACTATTTTATTGGCCCAGATTGAAAAAGGACATAGTTGATTTCTTACCTAAATGTCTAGAATGTTAGTAGGTTAAGGCAGAGCACCAGCATCCAACAGGGTTGTTGCATCCCCTACCAATCCAATAATGGAAATGGGAAACCATCTCCATGTATTTCATTATAGAGTTACCCAAATCAACCAAACAGAATGATGCCATCATGGTGGTTGTGGAAAAAATGAGCAAGGCTTCTCACTTCATTCCCATCAAATCTAATATCAAGGCAATAGATATTTCCATCATTTTCATGAAAGAAGTATTTAGAATTTATGGCATGCCTAAGGAAATCATATCAGACAAAGATACAAAATTTACTTCAAATTTTTGGAAATCTTTGTTTGCTAGTTTTGAAACTAAATTACTATTTAGTACAACCTATCACCATCAAACTCATGGGTATACAGAGAGGGTAAACCAATTGTTAGAGGAAATGTCAAGGATTCATGTAATGCATCAATCCAAGAAATGGGAAGACTACCTACTGCTGGTAGATTTTGATTATAACAATGGCTATCAAGAGTCATTGAAGATGATCCCTTTTGAGGCCCTTTATGGTAAAGAATGAAATATTCCAATCAACTGGAATAACCCAATAGACAAAATTACGACGGGGTCGAATATGCTAAAGGAAAAGGAAAACAAGTAGTTCAGATAAAACAAAATATGAAAACAAATTAGGATAGACAGAAAAATGACCCCTCGAGAGTTCCAAGCAAAGTATCATGTGTATCTCTGATTTAGACCCAGAAAAAGTTCCCTGAGAATGGGAGCTTGTGCCAAGTTTGCACCTCAGTATTGTGGATCCTTTGAAATTTTGGATAGAGTGGGACCTGTATCATATAGACTAGCACTTCCTCCCACAGTGAAGGCACATAATGTTTTCCATGTTTTGTTACTAAATAAATATGTACATGATTCTGATCATATAATTGATTGGTCTATGATTAAGGTGGAACCAGAGGGAGAATTCCTTCCAGAACCATAATGCATAGGTCAAGGTGTAGTGGAAACAATTTGGTCCAAATGAAGCTACATGGGAAATTGATCCAGGAGGCTCCCAAGGTCGAGAAAATGCTCAAAAATGAAATTTCTAGAAATTGAATGAAACCAATTCCATTTTGACCAGCTCGTCATGCTAATTTTGGTCATATATTTAATTTCTCAAATGGGCTCTGTATGGGAGAGTTTTCGCACTTTGATCAGATTCTCAAATAGCTAAAATGTCAAAGTTCAAACTGGCGAAAAGTCAATGTTGATGTCAGCATGACATCACCAAGATAATTTCATTATGTTGATGTGGTAGAGGCAGGTGGAAACCTGTGACTGGGTATATGATGCAAGCATGGACCAGCAGTAGTGTGACACTTGTCAATTATTGAGAAAATATGGTGGTGCCATGTGGCACCCAGTCATAAGTTGTGTGGCAAGATTAAAATATTTTGGGGGTCCATGGGTTTTGAACCCATGAACTATGACCGAGATCAAGCCTTGAGGAATGGTCTGCTACCAATGAGCCACACATTGAGTCTTGTTTAAACTACCAATTAAATTAAATAAATTTTCATCTTTATTAAAATATTGGCGTGAAGGGGGTTGGGGATAAGCCCCAGCCCGTGGTCTATTGTCACTGCATACAACCAGGGGCATGTGCCTAGCATAAATGCCCCTCTATCATACCCACCCTCGGTTCTTGGGATATCCCACATAACCAGGAGTTGATCCACCTTAAGCGCGCGTGTTAGGACCACACAATGTACCTTTTTACTCACACTGTTTGCTACCTTTACACCTTGTTTCACTCACATTTAAACTCACATTATCATCTTACCCTATCTTTCCATAGGTATACAACGTCTCTTCTCTTTACTATATGTTTAATCTGTTTTTCATATAATTTTACATTACTCTCATAATTAACCATTGATTAGAAATGTATTAGTGTTGAAACAGTTCGAACTGCAAATTAGCATTGAGACCGTTGCTGAAAAAGATAAAGCATGCAACCCCATGGCTGAAATAGAAACTCACACAGAAGAAGTTGTTACACAGTCCATGGTCAACGATGTTGAAACTCACACAGAAGAAGTTGTTACATAGTCTGTGGTCACCGATGTTGAAACTCACACAAAACAAGCTGTTACATAGTCCGTGGTCAACGATGCTGAAACAAAAACTCACCAGAAGAAGTTGTTACACCCTCCATGGTCTACGATGTTGAAACAACAACACAAACTGTTGCATTGACCACAACAGCCGCACCTTGAGCTAGCATTGACCATCGCTGATGCCTAAGACCAAGTTTCTGAAACAGTTAGAACGCAAATTCCGTGGCTGAAACAACCTGTGATTTGCGATGCCGAAACAACATACAACAACAGTAACATAAGGCAAATAAAGAAGTTGTTACTCCAAGCCGCCACAGGAACACCTCACTCAGCACCTATAATAGCATTCTGTTGTGGGAGACTAGGATATCCCATTCCAGTTTATAAAGTCGATCTGACTAAGAATAGGACTCAGATGTACACCTGTAATTGGTTGATCAAATTGTATCGAAGGGATTCTCCTCTTTAAATAAGAGGAAATCATCATTCGAGAGAATCTTCTGTTTTTTCTAAGAAGGATTTACAGAGAAGGATTATTTCATTTCAGATTGTAATATGATACATTGACAAATGAATAAAAGACTATTCTGAGCATTTCTCTCTAGTCCCTTTCATTTCAAGGGAATCTTGTGAGAAGGGAGGGCCCACCTTCTTCACAAGATTCACCCATTAGCTTGTAGTGTGTTAGTATTATTTATGTTCATGCTTTGATTAAATTCTTTTTTGCTGAAACACTACTTTATTGAACTCTATTTTGTTGAAACACTACTTTATGGAACTCTGTCTTGTTGTTACATTGTTTTCATATGATTCATGCTTGAGTAATTGTTAATCATTCTAGTTAGAAACCTTGATTTGTGAATTTATGAAAGCTTGATAATCAGAGACAGGTGTTGAAGGTTCCTGCTTCAGGAATAGGGTCAGGTTCTCTGTTAGAGATAGTTAGCCTTCAATACATGTCAATTATTTTAATGAGTTCATGAAAGTGTGCTAATCAGAAATAGGTGTTGAAGATTCCTGCTTAGGAATTAGGGTCATGTTCTCTATTAAGAGTTAGTTAGTCTTTAGTGTGTGTTAATCATTTAAGTTAAGCAATGAGTTCATGAAGTGTGATGATCGGAAACAGGTGTTGAAGATTCCTGCTTTGGGAATAGGGTCATGTTCTATGGTTACAGAATAGTTGGTCTTTCTTGATGCAACATCTTGTTGTTATTTTAATGTAATCCAAGATTATTCAATTAATCATTTCTTTAAACTTTGATCTCTGCAATAGGTAGGTTGCTTTCCTGTAATTCAAGTTAGAACTTCAGTTTGTTCAAGGCAAAGTGTGATTAATATGTTTTTACTACAACCCTAGGCTTCTTTTGAGATTGAGCATACATAGTGCGTGGTTAACTTTGAAATAACAGACTTCCCTGGGTTGACAATTTATGTAGCACTTGATTGTTTAATTAAATAAGCAATTATAGTGACCAACATTTTGGCGTCGTTGCCGGGGAAGGTAATTGTAGATTTCAAAAGCACTTATGATTTTTTAGATACAAATATTACATGAGAGGATGTGGAGACCCCAAAGACACTGACCCTACAGGTAGCAGGGGTAGAGGAAGAGTAGGAAGAAAGACTTATATTGACGAGATTATATCAAAGTCTGAATCTGCTGCTCAACGACCAAACCTTCGGAAACAAAAATCCCAGCCTTCATTTCAAGCCAACTTTGAAACAGGGAAAGAAGTTTGGAGTCCTGATACAGTCGAGAAACCAACAAGAAACATTGAGGATAGAGCAAGCGTAGCAGGGGAGCAGACGGAAGAAAACATGGATGAGTACAATGAAGAATTGCATCATGAAGAACAGGCAGGTCCTGAAGGAGAGGTAAATGATGAAAACTCTTTCTCCACATTAGGATTTCCTATTGGTGATATTCCTAGAGGGGTAGCCCCCATGAAGAA
>ML787081.1:510844-542473 GCA_009831015.1 Picea engelmannii
TGTTTCTTTTCAGGAAGCACTACAAAACCTTGAGAAAGTGCTTAAACGATGCATACAAGCCCAACTCTCCCTAAGTACAGAAAAATGTCATATGATGATGAGTGAAGGAATAGTGCTTGGACATTTTATCTCATCTCAAGGAAATCAGGTGGATCCATCCAAGATACAAGTCATTAAAGACCTTCCCACTCCCAAAACCCAAACAGAGGTAAGAAGTTTTCTAGGACATGCTGGATACTACAGAAGATTTATCAAAAACTTTTCCAAAATAACTTCTCCCCTATTTGTGTTACTGATGAAAAATGTTGAATTCAAATGGACTAATTCTTGTCAGGAAGCATTTAATACACTTAAACATCAATTATCTACAGCTCCTATTCTTAGAGGACCTGATTGGACACTCCCCTTTCATATATCCTCTGATGCTTCAGATACTGCAATAGGAGCTGTCTCGAGACAAGAAGAAAACCATCTCCCTTATGCCATTTATTTCATTAGCAAGAATATGACTCCTGCTGAACTCAATTACACAGTTACCGAAAAGGAATTCTTAGCAGTTATCTATGCCATTAATAAATTTAGACATTACATTACTGGTTTCTCTACTTTTGTCCATACTGATCACTCAGCTATCAAATATTTAATGAACAAACCTATCACAAATGCTCGAGTCACCAGATGGTTACTATTATTGCAAGAATTTGATATTACAATTGTAGATAGACCAGGAAAAGAAAATGTAGTTGTTGATTTCCTTTCTCGGTTAAAACCTGATGATGATACCCCAGTAGATGATTCCTTTCCTGATGAATATCTATTTGTAGTTTCTGCTCACTCACCTTGGTATGTAGACATCGCCAAATACTTGGTTGTAGGAAAGTTACCACCACACCTATAAGTGGGTGTCTTTTCCACACAGGACCTGATCAAGAAATCCGAAGGTGCATTAGTGAAGATGAGGTTTATAATCTACTAAAAGCTTGTCATGATGGCCCTTGTGGAGGGCATTTTGTTGATAAGAGAACAACACATAAAATTCTTAGAATGGGGTATTATTGGCCCTCACTTTTTAAAGATGCAAAGAAATATGTTCGGGCCTATGATAGCTGCCAAAGAATGGGCCAACCTAATCATAGAGATGAAATGCCATTAAATCCCCAAATAGTACTTGAACCATTTGAAAGATGGGCCTTAGACTTTGTAGGACCCATTAACCTCCCATCCAATCAAAATTTTTACATAGTGGTCTGCACAGACTATATGACCAAATGGGTGGAAGCTAAAGCACTCCATAGAGCGACCAAAGAAGAAGTTATAGATTTCTTATTTGAAGACATCTTCATCATATTTGGAGTGCCAAGAGAATTAGTTACAGATGGAGGACCTCCTTTCACTTCTCATGGCTTTAAAGCCACCCTTCAAAAATATCATATTCAGCATAGAATGACTACAACATACCACCCCCAAGCCAATGGAAAGGTGGAAAGCACAAATAAAGTAATAGAAACCATTCTCACAAAAACAGTGAAGGAAAACAGAAAGGATTGGTCTCACAGACTCCCTGAAGCATTATGGGCCTACATAACTACCTGGAGAAATACTACAGGATTTTCTCCCTATGAATTAGTTTATGGAAAGAGTGTTGTCTTCCCTGTGGAATTTGAAATCAAAACCTTAAGGACTGCTTCAGCTGTCAACCTTGATTTGACCGATGCACAGACAGCCAGGTTGCAACAGCTTAATGAATTGGATGAAAAAAGACTAGATGCCATTCATCAGACAACTATGATTCAACAGCAAAGATCAAAATGACATGACAAAACTATCAAGCATAAGCATTTCCAAAAAGGTAATTGGGCCCTACTGTATGACTCTCGGTTCAAAGAATTTCAAGGGAAACTACGTACAAGATGGCTTGGACCTTACAAAGTAGATATTGTCTTCCCCAATGGAACAGTAAGGCTCCTCACAATCAATGACTCTAAAACACCGTTACTTGTAAATGGCCATCGGATCCGTCTGTACCAACGCCCTATTTCCAAAGAAGATTTTAAGGCCACATGCGTGGTAGACTCTCATTACCTCTTTTTAGAGGGGGCTCCTACCCCTCATTGCAATTAATTCTTTTTAAGTTAATTTCTTTAGTTTTAGATTAGATTTTGTTTACTAATAATCCCTGTCAAGAAATACCATGTTACAATTTGACTTTTGTAGATTCTTGATCAAAGAAAAGGCCTACTAAGGAAGGACGATCATACTTCAAGAAGAGACAAGCTTTCCCATTGCTGAAACACCACTGTTCAATAACTCTTTGCTCTTTCTTCATTGCTGAAACACCATTGTTCAACAATATTTCACACCATTTTCCCCCATCGTTGTTCAACAACCTTTCACCATTTTCCCCATTACCAAAACACCATTGTTCCACAATTCTTCACATTTTCCCCATTGCTGAAACACCATTGTCAGCAACTTTTCGCCATTTTCCCATTACCAAAACACCATTGTTCCGCAATTCTTCACATTTTCCCCCATTGCTGAAACACCATTGTTCAGCAACCTTTCACCATTTTCCCCCATTGCTGAAACACCATTGTCAACAACTTTTCACATTCTCCCCATTGCCAAAACACTATAGTCCGATAATTCTTCACAGTTTCCATTGACGAAACAACACCGTCTAGCAATTGTTTCTCCCTTTCTTTTCTAAAACACCAACTTTTCAACATTCTCTATCAATAAGATTTTGCGCTCTTATACTACATTTTGTCCTTCCAGTCAACAAATCCTTGATACAATTCAATGTAACAAATCAAAAGTCTCTGCCACGGCCACTGCAGAACTATTATGGACAGGCATTATATTTTGTTTGAAGTACGAATCAAAAGGTAAAGGCAAGGTATGTAAATTTTATGTAAATACAATTAAGCTATAGTTAATGAGAATATTCCAACTCATCATTACCACTCATGAAAAATCATTATGAGCTGCACTTAAAAGGGGGGGAGGAAATAACGAACTGTTATACCATCATTTCACACATATCAACCACCGCCATTCCTATTTACCATCCTTTCATTGTTTCACCACCATTTGCATGCCTTCACTCGGAAAACTCACTTTGCATAGAAGTTGTTACTCCACTCTTTGACGGTGTATTTTTATCGAGATGGTAGCTATGGGAGGCTCTGTTATACAGTACAAACCCGCCACGACAGCCCTGTTAGAACACTATCCAGTAGCCTATCAAATTTTTCTGCAGGCGGGATGTCTCGGTTATTTTCAGAGACTCCAGTGGTATGATCAACAACAGGTTCTCCAATTTGCTCAAAATCTCTAGGAAGACCATTCCATTGTTCAAGGGGTTCGGATTTTTGTTACAGAAGAGGATATAGTGCATGTTTCGGGTCTCCCTACCAATGGCATTCGCATTTTCAGCCACAAACATATCATTCTGAACGCCCAGCAGGATTTCCTCTTGCCAGGGGAACAAATGGAACCTAAAGGCCGGGGTGTCCGACTCAGCTCATTTCCACCTCCATGGCCGGAAGTTGAAAAATTCGTCAAACACTACCTTACCTATGAAGGCCGATACCAGGTAGTCTACCAACACGATTTTGTCCTATTGTCTCATTTACGGCATAATAGATTGGTGAACATTCCTTATTATTTGCTCGGTTGTCTTAAAAATATGTCAGACTACTGTAAAAAGGCTAAATATCCCACCCTTTCACTCACCCATCACCGTCTCGTTCAACTTATTATCCAAAAGGGCTTTGCCCAACAAAATCCTCCACTAAACAACCCACCCATAAATCCCCAAGAAGCTGCTGAAATTCCCGAAAATCTTCAGGAACAGCAACCAAAAAACCCTCCAGATTCTCCAGAAATACCTAACAGTCTGCCTACATACCCAATTAGCCCAATTAACCCCCCTACCATACCAAGCCCACCCCACATTTTACCAGAATCATCCATTCCTTCCCTTCATATTCTTAGTGATGATTATGAACCAGACAATTCTCCCTGCCCCATCATTGAGGAAAACCCCCACATAAACGAAAGAAAATTCCTTTCTTTCCACCCTTCTTACAAAGAAAACGAACAAGGGCCTCAACAAGGCCAGTCACTACTTCCACTGCCCTAGACCCCCAACCCATCCAACTAATACCCTGTACACCTCTAGCCTCCCAAATGCCGGAAACTTTGCTTATTCCACTCACAGGCACTGAAACACAAGAACTAGATGCCCAGTATGTTGTGACATCATCCGTTTCAAACCCAGTAGCTGAAACACAAGAACCAACTACTCATTCAGTAGCTGAAACACAAGAACCAACTACTCATATAGTATATAAAACACAAGAACCAGCTACCCATTTAGTAGATGAAACACAAGAACCAGCTACTCATTCAGTGGCTGAAACACAAGAACCAGCTATAGCTATCACACAAGAACCAGCTACAGCTGAAACACAAGAACCAACTGCTGATATTGTTATTAAGACATGGGAATCAGATGCCCAGGGAGCTGCAACATTACTTTCTTTACATCAAGAAGCTGAAACACAAGAATCAGCTGTGGATCCTGTAGCTGCTCCACAAGAACCATCTAGTGAGGCTGTGACTGCTACACAAGAACCAGTCACTGCTCAACCAGAACCAACAATGGCCTCTGTCTTACAAGAAAATGAGTTCCTAAGGTCTGAATTGGAAGCCTACAAGCAAGAGCTATCCATGGAAAAGGAATCATATGAGAAGGAACTTAACTTGTACACCCTAAATCGCATAACAACCATGTCAGAGAGGACTACAATAGAGAGCCCGTGTAAGGAATATATGTGCAGTCAATGTGGGGACATCTACTATCAAGAAGGCTACAAAGTAACTCAAATTCCAATGCCAGGAGCTCCCCTTGCACCTTCAACTTTTGCAGTCAAAGAAGAACATCTTGTTGTTACACAAGAACCAACAGAACCCTCCAAAATTAAGACTGAGCCCTGGCCTGCAACAAATGTCAAATCTAAAACCCCTGCTTTTGTTAATAAAGTTGTACAAATAGTGCCTATTGAGGAATCTTCCCCTCCTAGCCAGATCAATACCCACACCTTTGTGGAACAAGCCACTCAGACCCTACCTCAGCCTATTACTTACAACGCTGAAACACAAACTTAGCCATGGAATGAGCAGGCAATAATACAGAAATGGAAAAAAGAGTTTGTTGTTACACAGGCCAAAATCCTGCAGGAACACAGACAGATCTGGATAAATCATATCTACTCAAATTGGGAAGCTTTGGAGAAACACGCCAGGAATCTCGTGCCCTTAAGAAACATAATAAGGAGCTAAATGGCAGATTTCTCTTGATATTTGACTTGGCACAAAATCTATTGGCTGTAAGAAAACCATCTTGCAATTACTCTCTATTCCTTATGGAACGAATTACATGGTTTCAGATCAAATCAGTCAAAAAAGGCAGACCCCATGCAGTATTAAATCCAGTAGATTTTATTAAAACCTTTGCAAAATCCTCTGCTATGGATCAACACCTCCTCTGTGAGGCATATTTTCATAATGAGGCCATCCCTGAAAATCGACAGCTGAACCTTAACCCTCTTGTCGGTGACATCCATATTAGGGCACTCACCTCCTTCCTTAACAATCAGATTATATGGCAGGATGACTTCCTAGCTTCCAAGCACAATGAGGATAATCGCCTTCTCTGGATAAGGCCAAAACCACAAAATACTGCCACCTTTGTTACAGAGTATTATCAGTTTTTAAAGAAACCAGGGATGACTCAACACATTCAGCAATTACAGACATCAGTGTTTCAGGAGTGTCAACATCTCATTAAATCAACAGAGATTGCTACCCTACAGGCAAATAACATGTTTTGGCAACAGTCTACTGAGAAAAGATAGGAACACAACCCTTTTAGCCCCACTAATATTGAGATAGCACTCTCTAGGGTACCTAGCTACATCAAGTGTGTTCAGCAATGTGCTAAAAGCTGGATAGGGTACCAATTTCATTTTCCTATCCTTTGGATTCCAGCAGAGAAATATCAAATTCATTATAAGCTGCCCAAGAAGACCGAAACAACAGCTTGGCAAAGGTTACAACGTGTTCAAGGGTTCAGAGCTCCAACAGACATCACCTTCCACGGCTACTGCTTGAGTAACTTGCATGCTCAGAGTCGGTATTCAGATTCTGATTCAGAGTGAAGTTGCCTGAGGACATGCAACATCTTAAGTTGGGGGGGATGTTAGGACCACACAATGTACCTTTTTACTCACACTTTTTGCTACCTTTACACCTTTTTTCACTCACATTTAAACTCACATTATCATCTTACCCTATCTTTCCAGAGGTATACAACGTCTCTTCTCTTTACTATATGTTTAATTTGTTTTGCATATAATTTTACATTACTCTCGTACTTAACCATTGATCAGAAATGTATAAGTGTTGAAACAGTTCGAACTATAGATTAGCATTGAGACCATTGCTGAAACAGATAAAGCACACAATCCCGTGGATGAAAAAGAAACTCACACAGAAGAATTTGTTACACAGTCCATGGTCAGCTATGTTGAAACTCGCACAGAAGAAGTTGTTACACAGTCTGTGGTCACCGATGCTGAAACTCACACAGAAGAAGTTGTTACACAGTTCGTGGTCAACGATGCTGAAACAACAACTCACCAGAAGAAGCTGTTACACCCTCCATGGTCTACGATGCTGAAACAACAACACAAACTGTTACATTGACCACAACAACCACACCTTGAGCTAGCATTGACCATCGCTGATGCCTGAGACCAAGTTGCCGAAACAGTTAGAACGCAAATCCCATGGCTAAAATAGCCCGTGATTTGCGATGCCGAAACAACATACAACCACAGTAACAAAAGACAAATAAAGAAGCTGTTACTCCAAGCCGCCACAGGAACACCTCACTCAGCACTTGTAATATCATTTTGTTGTGGGAGACTAAGATATCCCATTCCAGTTTAGAAATTCGATCTGACTAAGAATAGGACTCAGATGTACACCTGCAATTGGTTGATCAAATTGTATCGACGGGATTCTCCTCTTTAAATAAGAGGAAATCATCATTCGAGAGAATCTTCTTTTTTTGCTAAGAAGGATTTACAGAGAAGGACGTATTTCATTTCAGATTGTAATATGATACATTGACAAATGAATAAAAGATTGTTCTGAGCATTTCTCTCTAGTCCCTTTCGTTTCAGGGGAATCTTGTGAGAAGGGAGGGCCCACCTTCTTCACAAGATTCACCCATTAGCTTGTAGTGTGTTAGTATTATTTCTGTTCATGCTTTGATTAAATTATGTTTTGCTGAAACACTACTTTACTGAACTCTGTTTTGCTGAAACACTACTTTACGGAACTTTGTCTTGTTGTTACATTGTTTTCATATGATTCATGCTTGAGTAACTATTAATCATTCTAGTTAGCAACCTTGCTTGGTGAATTTATGAAAGCTTGGTAATCAGAGACAGGTGTTGACGGTTCCTGCTTCAATAATAGGGTCTTGTTCTCTGTTAGAGATAGTTAGCCTTCAGTACATGTCAATTACGTTAATGAGTTCATGAAAGTGTGCTAATCAGAAACAGGTGTTGAAGATTTCTACTTAGGAATTATGGTCCTGTTCTCTGTTAAGAGTTAGTTAGCCTTCAGTGTGTGTTAATCATTTCAGTTAAGCAATGAGTTCATGAAGTGTGATGATCGGAAACATGTGCTGAAGATTCCTTCTTTGGGAATAGGGTCATGTTCTCTGGTTACAAAATAGTTGGTCTTTCCTGTTGGAGCATCTTGTTGTTATTTTAATGTAATCCAGGATTCTTCAATTAGTCATTTCTTTAAACTTTGAGCTCTGCAATAGGTAGGTTTCTTTCCTATAATTCAAGTTAGAACTTCATTTTGTTCAAGGCAAAGTGTGATTAATATGTTTTTACTACAACCCTAGGTTTCTTTTGAGATTGAGCATACATAGTGCGTGGTTGCCTTTGAAATAACAAACTTCCCTGGGTTGACAATTTATGTAGCACTTGATTGTTTAATTAAATAAGCAATTATAGTGACCAACATTTCCAAATTATAGCTATTGATCGGAGGTCCCATAGAACATGCCCCAAAACCAGGAGATGGAGCCTATCCAAGGCCAACGCACAGCCCAAAGAGTTGGTGCATGTCCATATGTGATTCATATGACCATAAATGAGGGGGGAGTGCACCTGATTTGGGGGTTTAATCCCATATTCATGCTAAAAAGTGGGTTTTTAACCTTGGTTATTTAAGTTGTAATTGATTTATGCCTGATTTTTGGACCAGAATTGGTTTTTTGAGGATATTTTGGCCATTTGGAGGGGGATTTGATCCAAAAAATAGGCCAAATCTTCAAGGAAAGTTGGAATTCTCTTGTTGAGCCTAAAAAATATATAAACCAGGATTTTTGAAGCTTGAGGGTAATTTTTTGATGCATGGATTTTTAGGAGAAACTTGTATTTTGGCATTTTCTCATGTCATAAGAGGCATTTTTGTCATGTTCTTCAGAGGAGTTTGATGATGCATGTATGTATCTAAGCAAGGAGGTCTTGCATAGTATATCTGAATCATGTTTTGTAACAACAAAGAGCCAATGTAAGAGAACTTGAGAATTTAAAGAGCAATAAAGAGGTCCTCCACTTGGAAGCGGGTTCAGAGACGTAGCCAACAATTGGTGAACTCCGTTAACAAGTTCTTGTCTCTATTTATTATTCTTGGTTGATGTTATCTTCTCTTAATTTTCATCATGGTTTATGCTATCTGATCTCTTTAATCACTTATAAGAATCAAGTAAAAGTAATGAGTATTATTCTGCAACACATAGTAAATTTTATGTATTTCACATTCTTATCAATCTGATGCATAAAGTACATAAAAATTAACTTGCAAATTTGTCAATAAAACCTCACATTTTTTTATCAAGTTTATGGTACCATAGCATTTGGTTTTGAAGGTTTTATAGGAATTGAAAGCATTGGATGCTCACCAGAGCAAAACTCAAGTGAGGAGAAGGCCAACTTGAGGTTCTTAATCCAGAGATTCAAAGGAGACCTCATAAATAAGAGATGTATTCACCGAGAAAAATAGGTCCTCTTGCATCTGAGGACAATTTTTTTGAGTCATTTGAATTAATGAAATCCATGGTAGAGGAAATTTACCATGAAAGAGGACAACGAAGAAATTTGAAAGTCGAAGAAGGTGAATCTTCAGTAAGAGCAGAAGGAGGAGTTGGAGGTGGTAGACCTTCAGAACCTTATTCTCCTTCATCCTTGTCATCTACATGTGAAGCAAGTGTACATCCCTCCAAGGATAAAAAACCTAAAAAAACTCATCATTCTTTTGATATGCCTTTATTAAAGTTAGATGTAAAGTTTCAATTACCCACTTATGATGGTGAATTAGATGCAGAAAAGCTAGATAATTGGGTGAGACAGTTAGAATTCTATTGCAGGATACAAAGGATTGTTGATGATGAAACAAAGATCCAACTTGAAAATATCAAATTGGGAGGCACAACTCTCATATGGTGGGAAATCAAAACTAAGTATGATCTCAATAAAAATGGTAAAACAATCTCTTCCTAGAATGATTTTATCACTGCTTTGAAGAAGCAATTTTATCCATTAGCATACATGCAACAGGAAATGATGAATTAGAAAATTTTAAGGCAAGCTAAAGGTCAAAGTGTACAAGAATATACTCAAACATTTTGTAAGGAAGCATTAAATTTGGGTATTCCTTTATATACACAAGAGACACTTCTAAAATATATTGGTGGTTTACATTCTTATCTCAAGCACACTATTCTTATGCTAAATCCTTCTAACTTTGATGAAGTATGTGTACAAGCCATTCACATTGAATTAAGTAAAGGGAATGTTGGTGATAGTGTTTCTATAGATACTTGGCAAAGAAAGGATTCAAGGAAAAGGAAAGAGAAAGAGAAGAAGACAACCACAACAAGAAAGGAGAAGCCTACTTGCAAGCATTGCAAGAAGGTAGGCCATGATGAAGATCATTGTTGGATATTACATCTTGAAATGAAGCCAAAGAAGTATGCCAACCAGAGAAGGACGAATACCACAATTGTGACAGTTCAAGTGGATCTTGGATCAGATTCTGTTGATGAGACAAAGTTTTTAGCTATGGGAATCCGAGGTACAAATTATGTTGCAAGTACTAGCTTTTATAAATTAGTTGTTGTAAATGATGTGTAAAAGGAGTGAAATTTTCCACATAAGGGTCATAACAAATAATGTTAAAGTTGATACCCTTGTAGATAGTGGATCACAAGACAATCTAATCAATGAAGAGGTTGTAAATAAATTGGGATTTGAAACAAATCCACATCCTAAACCATATCCATTGGGATGGATATGTGGTAATAATAATTTACAAGTAACCAAGCAATGTAAAATTAAGTTTGCAATCACTTCCAATTATGTTGATGAAGTAGAGCTTGATATAGTGCCACTAGACATATGTGGAATTCTTCTGGGAAGCCCATACCTTTATGATAGAAAAACCATATTCTACAGGGAGGAAAATAAATATTGCTTCAAGAAAGATGGGAAAGCGTGCATTGTTTTTGCTCATCGCATGAAAAATGACAGATCTTTTGCAGCTACAGGGTAGTTGAAAAGAATGGTAAATGAAAGAAAAATCTTAACACTTATGTCTGTAATAAATCAGGAAGTTAGTGATGCTAAACATGAGATGATTCTGTATGTTTCTAACAGTTGTGAAGTGTCACCAAAGGTACAACATGACATTCAACTACATACTTTGATTAGTGTTCCTATGTAGAAGGGGAAGTAGGTTTTGTCATTTTCATTCACATACTCAGTATTGTTGTTAGTCAGTGGTGTATGGATGTAAAATGAGACAAATAATGTAGATTATTGTGCGATAAATGAGATGATTACTTTGATAAACAATGCTATCTCAGTTTTTATGTTTGTTGTGATTAGTTAGGTGATCATTGTCCCAACAGAGATGATGGGTGATACATGACAAGTGGGGAGGTAGTACCCTCACTTATTACCTGAGTAAAAGAAGACTTTTGGTGGTCCAAAAGCTTCCAAGTGGGGAGGAATGATCTAGGAGGCTCCCCAGGTCTAGAAAATGCTCAAAAATGAAAGCTCTCGCAATTGAATGAAGCCAATTCCATTGTGACCTACTCATTTCATTGATTCTGACCATATATTTACTTTCTCAAACGGTCTCTATATGCGAGAGTTATCGCACTCTGATTAGATTCTCAAACAACTAAAAAGTCAAAGGTCAAACTGGCAAAAATTCAATGCTGACGTTAGCATGACATGACCAAGCTAATTTCATTATGCTAAAGTGGCAAAGGTAGGTGGCGACCTGTGACTGGGTAGATGATGCAAGCGTGGACCAGTAGCAGTGTGACGCTTGTCAATTATTGAGAAAATGTGGTGGTGCCACGTGGCACCCAGTCATCAGTTATGTGGCAAGTTTTAGAAATTTTGGGGGTCCATGGTTTTTGAACCCATGACCTATGACCGAGCACAAGCCTTGAGGAATGGTCTGCTACCAATGAGACACACATTGAGTCTTGTTTAAAATACCAATTATATTAAATAAATGTTGCATAATTATTAAAATATTGACGCTAAGGGGGTTGGGGATACGCTCCATCCCGTGGTCTATTGCCACCGCATATAACCAGGGGTGCGGGCTTGGCATAGCCACCCATCTATCATACCCACTCTCAGTTCTTTGGATATGCCACATAACTGGGAGTTGATCTACCTTAAGCGCGCAGAGTTATAGCTATTGACGGGAGGTCCCATGGAATGCGGCCAAAACCAGGAGATGGAGCCTATCCAAGGCCAACGCGCAGCCCAAAGGTATGTCTCTTGGCCATATGAGATTCATATGACCATAATTGAGGGTGAAGCGCGCCTGATTTTGGGGATTAAGCCCATATCCATTCAAAAAAGTAGGTTTTTAACCTTGGTTATTCAATTTTTAATTGATTTATGCCTGATGTTTGGACCAAAATTGGTTTTTTGAGGATATTTTGGCCATTTGGAAGAGATTTGATACCAAAAAGATGCCATATCTTCAGGGGAAGTTGGGCTTCTCTTGTTGATCCTAAAAACTATATAAACCAGGCTTTTTGAAGCTTGAGGGTAACTTTTTGATGCAAGTATTTTGAGGAGAAGCTTGTATTTTTGGCCTTTTCTCATGTTTTGAGAGGCATTTTTGTCATGTTCTTGAGAGGAGTTTGATGAGGCATTTATGTATCCAAGAAAGGCGATATTGCACAGAAGATATGAAGCATGTTTTGTAACAACAAAGAGCCAATGTAAGCGAACTTGAGCATTTAAAGATCAATAAAGAGGTCCTCCACTTCGAAGCAGGCCCAGAGACATAGCCAATGATTGGTGAACTCCGTTAGCAAGTTCTTGTCTCTATTTCTTATTCTTGGATGTTGTTAAATTATTTTAATATGCAACATGATTTATGATATATGATCTCTTTAATCACTTATAAGTATCAAGTAAAAGTAATAAGTATTATTCTGCAACACATATTAAAGTTTATGTATTTCACATTCTTATCGATCCGATGCATAAAGTACATAAAACTTAACTTGCAATTTTTTCAGTAAAACCTCGCATTTTTTTATCAGAAATGTAGGATTCCATGAAACATGCATACCCATTTTTGTTTACTTATGTACATATAGAGCACATCAGTGGGTAGAAAATCGAGGAGGATGTTCCTTTAAGGGGGAGGGGATTGTACTACCCTTGTTTCCCCCAGCCTCTAAATATAACTATAACTTTCCAAAATACTATGGGCAGACTGAATATGTGTGGATGTTGGAATTGATGAACCTTTTTATGAAAGGTAATGTATGTATTTATGTTATTAAATAAAATGGATAGTGTTTCCCAACTATTGAAGGGGTTTGCCAAGGTAGATCATGATGTTATGAGAGAGATTGTGAGGGGAACCGACAATGGTTGAGATTACCCCAACAAAACCAATACCTTACTGGATTTAAATTATTTAGACCCACAACAATCCTCTGACCCATAAATAAATTACCAGTCAACCTCGTAGTTGGGAAGCCCTCCTCAAGAGTTAATGAGGAGATGGGAAGAGTACCCATATGAAATATTTCCTGACCTGACCATGAACTGGGGATTGAGACCCATGCAATATTGTTGAGGAAGGTAAGAAAAGAAGGGATTTCATGGGTAGAGGGGGATTTTTTTAGCAAAGGAGATGAGTCAAGAGACCATTCTTCAAAAAGAGAGGAGAGCGTGTTTAGCTCTCTGGTTCTGAGGAGAAATGAACAACAACCTTTCTTTGTGTGAAAGAATTTGTTGGTAGTTTTTTCAGTCCAAGATGATAAATGGGGTTGTAGGAGGATGAGTGACTGAGGAATGACTCGTTGGAGGCCCCCTTGCTTGGTGAAAATAAAATCTATTTCCAAGTTCCTTTGGGAGGAGGAGAGTGGCCTCTATCCATAACTATCATTGAACAAGAAGGGAGATTCTCTCTCTGAGCATAATGATCTAGCTAGGGTGTGGCCAGCAGTAAGTTTGTCCATAAGTGGTTGTGCCTACGGTTGAGTGGAAACAAACACCCGTCTCAGCAGTTGCTTCAATATTCTAGTTTCTTGGTAAGTATTTTTATACTATGTGTACTATAATGGAAGTGATTGTTGAGTGTCTATGTTTATGATTAAAATTTGCATTTTTTGATAAATCATTATAAATGTTTACTATTTTTTTTCTGTGAGCCCTTGTATTTGCCTGGTCTCTGTTTTCCTCGGTGGAAATTTTTCCTCATACAAACTTGGGATGGTACAAATGAGGCGAACCCACATGGGCTCCATGTGGCCCTTGATCAATAACACTTGGAGATATTTGGGAGGGTGTAACTCCCAATCCAGAGTTCAAATTCGAGCATGGTAAAATTTGTTAGAAATCTCTTGATGAGAAGAAGAGGATGAAGATCCCGGGAAGAGGATTTAGGATGATTAAGGAAATAAAAATTTTGATGCCCCATCCCTAAAAAGGGCACTTAGGGGTCACGTGTGTTACATTGAGTACACCCTCCAAGAACATTTCAAGTGAGGCCTCTTGGTTTCCTTTAGATATATCAATTGGTATTAGAGAAGGTACCTTGGGGAAGTTTTCTCACATAGAGAAGAAGGAGAAGACAGAGAAAAAATCCACAAGATTCACAATTTTTTTTGGGGATCTTCAACTCATTGTTCATTCTCTTTATCAGAGCATCATGGTCACCCTCCTTAGGGTTCTTCTATGCCTTTTCATTGGTGTAACATTTGTGCCCTTCTTAGGGTTAATTGTGTACCCTCCTTTGGGTTTCATTTTGGAAGCTCATGCCTTTGATCTCAAGAGAATATGCTCCATCTCTTATGTGCTTTCCGACCATACCGCCTCAAAGAGAATTCCATAGTGAGGATTCCAATGTAGCCACATCAACTCTCATTGAATAATTGACACTGGATCTCCATGACCTACTTTGACTCCAACAGTGTCGGACTCCAGCCACCATGTAGTTGGACAGACATTGTTTAGTTACCCAATATCGTCGAACAAATGAATGGAGAGTGTTGGGTATGTGTTATATTCTTTTCCTTGGGAAAATGTCACATTTTTTCCTCGTATTTCATGTTTCCTCATTTTTTGTGTCCATTGTTGAGCGGTTTTTCGGCACATGGTTTTTTACGATGGTTTTTGTTTCTGGTTAAGAAATTAGGGTTGTTGACTAATCCAAGTCATTGGGTTAGGCTTTTGGATGTCTCTATATCCTATATGTATATTTTATTGTAAACAATGTATCACTATGAATGAATATAGAATATGCTAGTTTTCTCGGTTTGGGTTTCCAGGGGAAAAATATCTGTGTAATGTTTGTATTTTCCATTGTATCTTTTTTGCTCTTTTACTGAAAATTTATTTTCAATAAGTATTGTACAAGGTTAAAATATATAGAGAGATGGTCGAATATTGGATCTGTATCCTATCCACATACTTCAAGACTTCTCCCAAGACTTAGTCCAACATCTGCAACTCCGTACCACCCCACACCTCGATCCCTATCAGCTTGGCTGGGTACAAAAGGGCAATCCTTTCATCACTATCACTCGGTACTATTCCGTAACATTTTCCATTGGCCCCTTTTGCGACACTTTGGTCTGTGATGTATCACCTTTATATTGTGTTTATATCCTTCTGGGTCTTCCTCACCAACAAGCCCAACACGTTGTATATCATTCCAAGTCCCATGAGTATCACCTTAAATAGAACGAACAAACATATTTTCTAAATACATCTCCTCCCAATTCCCACACACCGCGTCCTAAGACCGCAACCATCACCAGATCATCAACAACAAATATGTCTCTCTGTGTTTGGTATGCCCTCTTAAACATGATAACCTCACTAATTCCCCCCCCCCCGCTATGTTCCTTTTCCTCCATGAATTTGCATATGTGTTTCACCCACCCACTGCACTACCACCCTCTCGAGGCATTTCCCATTCCATCAATTTCATCCCTGGTGCATCACTGCCCAATGCACCATCATATCTCCTGGATCCCAAATAATCCACCGAAATAAAACACCAAATTAGCCAACTCCTCAAATCAGGCCACATTCATCCTTCCTCTTTCGCTTGTGCATTTCTAGCCTTCATTATTCCCAATAAGGACACTTATGAATGGCGTCTAGTTACTGATTACCATGCCCTAAAAAATTCCACCATTAAAATTTGTTATCCCCTACCTCGGATTGAGGATGTACTTGACCATCTGCAAGGGGCCTCTTTCTTCACAAAGATGGATCTGACTTCTGGGTATCATCAAGTGTGGATGAAACCGATTGATATATGGAAAACAATATTCAAAACCAATTTTGGTCTTTAATAGTGGTTGGTCATGCCTTTCGGACTGGCCAGTGCACCAACCACTTTCATGCGGCTCATCAATGACATCTTTTGGCCACATTTGGGTAAGTTTGTCTTTATTTATCTTAACTATATTTTGGTTTTCAACTGATCGTGGGAGGAACATCTTCAACATGTATGCACAGTCCTGGAATTACTGTGACAACATTAGCTTCAAGTGAAAGAAAATAAATCCTACTTTGCACAAAAGTCAGTGCAATATTTAGGATTCATTATGGAACATACAATGATACACCCGGATACATATCAAGTGCAGGATCTTGCTAAATGGCCAACATCAAATTCTGCACATATTCTTAAAATATTTATGGGAGGCATCATTTTTTACAGAAAAATTGTCTCCCATTTCTCACAGATGTCTCGCCCATTGGATTAGTTAACAAATGAAGAGAAGTTTCTATGGTATGCTTATGTTCAACGTCACTTTGACAAGTTGAAGAAAGCCTTATGTTCTGCTCCAGTCCTCCTCTTTCCAGAATTGGTCCAAACTTTTGAAATTGAGATGGATGCTCTCAATTTGTGATTGGCACAATACTTAAACAAGGAGTTTACCTAGTGGCATACCATTCTAAGACTCTTTCTTCCGAAAATATCAACTATAATACATATGACCAAGAACTGTACAGCTTGGTATAGATGTTGAAGCAATGACACCATTATTTTCTAGGTAAAGAGAAAATTTTTCACAATGACCATCACATGTTCATCTTCATCAACTCACATAGTAAGATACAGGAACAATGACATCTGAAATGGGAAGCATACATACAACAATTTCATCTGGTCATTAAATACAAATGGGAGTTTCTAACAAGATAATAGACTTGTTAAGATGAACACCAAAACACGTTATGAATATCTTAGCAGTCTGATGTGTGGCATATGAAAACTGGAAATATATGTACGACACATATCCATGTTTTAAATAAATATGGGCAGTGTTACAACAACCTTAAACCATCAATCATATTGATTATACTATTCAATAGGGGTGTCTATATCACCTCAATAAACTTTTTGTTCCACAATCAGAGGATCGTTTGATTCTCATAAGATAAATGCATGCCTTTTCCTGCGGTGGTCACTTCAGGACTGCCAAAATGCTACTACAGCTCCAATGCCACTTCTATTGGCTCTCCATGTACAAACATGTAGAACACTTCATCCAATCTTGTGCTCTCTGTTCACAAACCAAACCTTATAATCGCAAGAATGGTCTCTATCATCCTTTCTTGATTCCCTCTCATCCATGGGAATTGATTTATATAGATCATTTCAGTGGCCTTCCGACCACTTTATGCAAGCACAAATCCATTTGGGTTGTTATCTATCATTTCCCCAACATGGCAATCTTTCCCCATTAGGATATAAACAATGAGGAATTGGACCAACATGAAGGATGTCAACCTTCCTTGGACATGCATTAGAAGAGGATCAGTAGTCAGTAGAAATAAAGGTGCTAAAGGGAATCACTTATATGCTAGTTTTTTGATCTATGTCAGCTTCATTCAGTCCCATAATTGTAATACAACATTCGCTAGTTTAAGTAAGAAACATGTTGTCTAAAATAATTTTTCATTCATATTGTTTCATTCATTATCACGGGAAACTTATCTCACCAGTCTGAATGCCCAAAGAGTCGTAGAAAATAAAAGCAACAATTACCTTTGTAATGAGTCACCATGTATTATTGAAGGGAACATTTTTCTCTAATACATTTGATGAAACTTTTCTGAATCTCTTTGTCTCTTCTTTGCGTTTTTATAATTTATGTTGTGTGAGTGAGTAAGGTTGTTGCACACCAAAGGAACTTGTGTTCCCTACCATTAGTCACATGTTTTCTTACTGCGTGGGAATTTTTGGAGGTAGTACGCATTAGTAAACCAAGTGTGCCTTCTCAATCATGTGTTTTCTTGATGAGTGGACGTTTTTGGAGGTTGTGTGCATTGGTAAAGCAAGTGCATCCTCTCTAGAAGTGAGTTTGTTGTTTTTGAGTGCGTCCTTCACAGGAAAAGTGTGTCATTCCTTGAAGTGATTCGTTTTTGTTAAGTGCATACTCTAAGAACATTTCAACTGCACCCTCTTGGTTTCCTTTTCCATATAGATCAATAGGTTTTTAGTTATTTATCTTGACGATATTTTGGTTTTCAGCAGGTCCTAGGACACGTATCTTCAACATGTCAACATAGTACTAGAATTACTGAGGCAACATCATCTTCATGTGAAGGAAAATAAATCCTACTTTGTGCAAAATCTTGTTCAATATTTAGGATTCATTATGGAACAAACAGGGGTGAGTCCAGATCCCTCTCACATGCAGGCCATAGCTCACTGGACAACGCTAATTGATCTGCATATGATCAAAAGATTAATGGGTAGAATTAATTTCTATAGGAAATTTGTCTCCCATTTCTCCCAGATGGCTCATCCATTGAATTAGTTACAAAATCAATCCAAGTTCATATAGAATGAAGATGGAAAACAAAACTTTGAGAAATTAAAGATAGAGTTATGCTATGCTCCAGTCATTCGCTTTCAATATTTGGAACAACCTTTTGAAATTGAGACGGATGCCTCTCAGTTTTCTATTGGAGCAATACTTAAATAGGGAGGTCACCCAGTGGCATACCACTCAAAGACCCTTTTTGAAGCCAAAATCAATTATAATACCTACGAAAAATAATACTAGAGCTTGGTGCAAGATTTGAAGCAGTGGTGCCATTATATTTTGGGCAAGGAAACCATTCTACATGTAGATCACCACCTTCTCATATTCATCAAATCAAGGAGCAAAATGCAGGAATAGAGACATCTAAAGTGGGCAACCTACATACATCAATTTCATATTGTCACCAAATACAAGAAGGGAGTCATTGACAAGATGGCGTACTTGTTAAGTCGACCACCAATGTAGGTCATGCATGTCTTAGCAATGAGATATGCAACATATAACGCGTGGAAATGAATGTATGAATTAGATCCATCCTTTAAAGATATTTGGGTAGAATTGCAACAACCAACAACCATCAATCAAATGCCTTTTCTTTATTATAACGTATGGGAGGGATGGATCTAGTGCCTCAACCAACTCTGCATCCCATAATTTGAGGATCGTTTGATTCTCATAAAATAGGCACATGCTTCATCCTACAACAAAAACTTCAGTATATCCAAAACAATTTTCAACCTCCAATGCCACTTATATTGGCCAACTATGTCCAGACAGGTAGAACGCTTCATTCACACATATTCACTATGTTCTCAAAGTAAACCTCCTAATCACAAGAATAATCTCTATCAACCCTTAACCATCTTCTCCCACCCACGAGAATCTATTTATATGGACCTTTTGAGTGGCCTCCTTACCATGTTGTGAAAGAACAATGTCACTTGGGTCGTTGTCTGACATTTCTAAAAAATGGAAATCTTCCTCCCCCACCATAAGACCACTATTGCATCTCAAACTGTTGATCTTTTCTTCTGACATATTTGGCCACACTTTGGACTACTTAGTAGCATCATTTATGATAGAGACTCTCACTTCCTTATCACTTGTTTGCGTACTCTCTGTAATTTAGTAGGGTGTCAACTTCATTTTTCCACAACTTTTCACCCCCAGACTGACAATCAAATAGAGTTGGTCAATCATACCTTGTTCCATGCACTTCACATATATTTCGTAAAGAATAATTAGTGGAATTCCTAACTCCATATCATACAACACAACTACAAAAGGCCACATACTCTTCCATTGGTTTCTTTCCATTCATGGTCTGTCTTGGATTCCAACCCCTTTCTCCCACAAATAAGCCTTTCATTTTTGATCCGTCTAGATCAACACATCAACATTGAGAACAAAATTCCACCCATAGTTTTGTTCATAATTTATCGAAGAAACACACTCAAGTTTCACCTTCCTTTCAAGAAACACAAGATTGTGCCAACCATCGTCATGAAAAAAAATTGTACTCCCTTGACATTCTGTTGGAGCCAGAAGTCACTCCTGGATTGCTTGCAGGAGCAGAGCATGACACCCATCAGTTTAATGTCATGAATTGTTTTAAAGGGGTGATCAAATGGAGGAAAAATTAGAATGAAATCGTCTCCACTCAGAAACCAGGCCAGGCATGCATGGACGAGTGAGGTCTTGATAAACTTCAAACAATGAGTTGCAATAAAGGGTGAGTAGGGGGAAGACTTGCATGAGAAGAGTGCGAAGGTCTATCATAAACATCAGGTTTGTAACAGACTGGAGAAGAAAACATTCGAACGCAAGATCCACTCACATTCAAACACATAAGACCAGAGAATACAATAATTTCATAACAAATCCTTTATCACAACATAACTGCAACAATCCACGTGAATCATTCAATAATGGACTCTCTAGCATGAGATGAAACATAGCTGGAAAAGGAGAACTGTTTTTCAGAAACCAAGAAATCTGAAACACAGAGGCTTAGCCAGGAAACCAGAAAGGTCATGGAAACTTTACAGTCAGGAGCTTCGATATACCATCGATCGATACAAAAATGGTGAAAACGCCTTCATATACTCAGAACAACAACAATAGCAGAACCAGGATACTGCATTGAAAGCTTTGCGTCTGCATGGCTTCTGACAGCCAACATCTGAAAGATCGTGCAAATTATGTCAGACGCAATCCAACTCCTGACAGTTCCAGTGGCGAATCGACGTGCTTTTAATTCATTGCCAGGATTTTCCATTATGGCGGAGGCGATGTCTAACCACCACCAACCACTTCAATAACTGCTTCACCGAGATAGAGGATAACCCGACCAACTCGACACTTTTGCAACGTGGAGGGCCTCTCGCGCTGCCACCTGGAATAACTGAATGGCTTGAAGAATATGCGTGGAGGCTAGCGCGGAATATGGGGCACAACAGTGGAGTGATGGGGCCGAAACAGTGAGGGGCGGAGAGAAGCAATGAGGTGTAAGAGAAGTGGCGGGAGGGAGACATGTGGCGGAAGGCGATACACAGAAGGAGCGGGATATAAGACATAATGGTTTCACTTGCGGTGGGAGGAAGATGTGGAATGAGGTGGGACACATGGAAGGCAGTGGATGGATGGTGAAATGGGAGAGGGACCATGTGAACTAGAGAAGGGGAGAGTGACAGATGTCGAATGATGAGGAAAGGGTAAAAAGGCACGAGCCTCATCGCACGGCCAGGAAGAGAACAGATGACGAGAGGGAGGATGGTCCACAAGCTGACATGACGGGAAGGGGGCCCATATTAGGCTAAACACAACACAGCTGAGAAGGATGGGATTGCGCGAGCACCATTGATCCAAGCGCTAAGATCTTAGCCGTTGGAAAGTTGCGCTCTCGATTCCGGACCCCCCCCCCTCCACTTCAAGGTAGAAAGGCAGGGGGGGTCCAGAATTACCTTTACCGCCGTTGATCCGGGTGCGCTAATCTGGACCGTTGAAGAGATGCGCCCCCGATTCCAGACCCCCCCCCTCCGCTTAAAGGTAGAAAGGCGGAGGGGGGGGGGATCCGGAATTACATATGCACCGTTGATCCAGGTGCACGAATCGCTACCGCTGAGACCTGCTTGCCGCTTACCATAGGCGCATTTGCGCCCAAAACTTAGGACAAGTGGGTTTTAACCCATTCTTTTGCATTCTGACCCCGTTACAAGAAATATCGTTAACATTTGGCTCCATGGGGGATAGAGTCGTCCCTGTGATGCTCTAAGAACTCTTTTGCAGATTCAATGCCTTTGCTGTTGGGATATGGAGTCATTTCTTAGTCCGAAAAAACAAAAACAGAAACAATATTTACAAAACAAAACAAAAAGAGCCGAACATGGCTCACAGAAAACATTTTTTTAGGAAATGCCCATTCACTGGGCCATTGAAAACTTCTTTTCCTTCCAGATCCTGCAACGTGTAAGTGTTATTCGAAAATACTTCGAGGATCTTGAAAGGCCTGAACCAGAGGGCATCAAATTTTTTGTGCTTGCCTCTGTCCTACCTGGGTGCGTCCCACTTGAGTACCACGTCATCATGCTTGAATTCTTTCTTTATGTTCTTCCTGTCAAAAGCCTGCTTGATCTTCTGCTGATGATTGTAGGCTCTGTCCAAGACCTTTTCTCTGATCTGTTTCACTTCCACCATCTGGTGAATCCTTCTGATCACATGATTAGGTTCTTATTCAAAGTCTTGGAGGAAATTTTCCACAGGTAAGGCGAGCTGAGTTGGGAAAACTACCTCTATTCCATAAACCAGTTGGAAGGGTGAGAGGCCCAGGGATTTCTTGGTTGTCACCCGATCAGCCCAAAGAGAAAATTTGAGCTTTGAGTCCCAGACCCTCTTATTGTCCTCTAGTAGCTTTTTGATAAGCTTGATTAGGGTTTTATTGGAGGACTCTGCCAGTCCGTTTCCTTGAGGATAGTATGGAGTAGAGTGAACCAATGAAATCCCAAATTGTTCACAAAACTTGACCAAAGGCTCAGACCTGAAGGGGGAGGCATTGTCAGTGACAATCCTGCTTGGGCAACCAAATATGGCTATGATATATTCCAAGAGGCTAATGATTTCTTTGTGAGAAGCACTCCTGGTAGGGACAACCTCTATCCACTTGGTGAAATAACCGGTTGTAGTGAGGATCCATCTGTGTTGGCCACTTGAGGGAGGATGAATATCTCCAATGAAATCCAATCCCCACTGCTGAAAGGGTGCCGAAACTACTGCAGGCTTTAATGGCAGAGATGTGAGTTGCTGCTTAGCTGAGAACTTCTGGCATTTGATGCAAGCCCTGACTTCCCTGGAGACATCAGTAAACAAAGTAGGCCAGTAATAACCAGCCCAGAGGATTTTGTGGGCTGTGGTATTCCAAAAATGATGACCCCCACAGAGACCGCTGTGAAAATCGAACATCACCTTCTAGGCTTGCAGCGGGTCCAGACATCTTAATAGTATCCCCAGAGGGTCTCTCCAATACAGGGCTTGGTCAATGAGACAATATCTGACCGCTTTGAGCTTTAAAGCTCTGGCTCTATTCTTTCCTAATCCGTCAGGGGGCTTTAATTCTTGTAGAAAATACAAGATGTCCTTGTACCAGGGGAATGCTGCTAATGGTATGATGGTCTGATAATCCTTGCCGGATGACTCAGCTTGTTCATTGATGAAGTTAATCCCCAGAGCCTTGTAATTGGATTCAGCCAACAGATTGGCCAAACCTTGCCCCTTTATCAACTTGGTGGGCTTAATCTCCAGGTCAAACTCCAGGATATTGGCGATCCATTTACCCCTTCTCCCATCTATGTTAGGTTGTATAAGAATGTCCTTCACAGAGGTAGAAGGGACATATGCAGTGATCTTTGAATGCAAGACATAGATCCTGAAAGCACTGAGAGATTTCACTAAGGCATAAGCTTGCTTCTCCATGATCTCGTACCGGAGTTGTGCATCTCTCAGTGCCTTGCTAAAGAAGGCAATGGGCTGTTCTCTCCCCTGCTCATTTTTCTGCAATAAAACTGTTGTTATTGTATCACAGGAAGCAAATGAGTAAATCAGGAAATATTTAGAATAATCGGGACTGATTAGCACAGGTGCTTCAGTCAACACCTTCTTTATTTGGACAAAAGATTCCTGGGGTTCAGCAGTCCATCTCACTTCATTCCCCTCCCTGAGCATGGCTGTGATGTGTTTTACTAATTCTGCAAAATTTGAGACGAATCTTCTCAGAAAATTAATCCTTCCCAAAAATGCCTGAACCTCCTTTTTAGATCTGGGAAGTGGCAGGGTCTGAAGTGCTTCTACCCAGACAGGATCAATTCTCACCCCCTCTGCTGATACTATGTAGCCTAATAGTTTTCCCTCCTGCATAGAAAACAATGATTTCTTGGGGTTTAAAGATAGGCCATACCTCCGACACTTCAGGAAAAGTCTTTTTAAGTGGCAGCAGTGCTCTTTATCAGTCTTGGAGAAGACTGTTATGTTGTCTAGGTAAATCACCACAAACTTATCTTTTTCTCTGATGAAGGCTATGTCCATGGCTCACTGAAATGTTTCTCCTGCATTCATCAGCCCGAAAGGAATTTTGGCATACATGAATGTGCCCCAAGGAGTGGTGAAGGTTGTTTTTTCTCGGTCCTTAGGCATGACTGATATCTGATTATAGCCAGAGAAGCCATCAATCATGGATATTTTGGAAGCACCGGTGACCTTCTGCAATATGTGCTCCATGTTAGGCAGGGGATAATTATCTTTCTTTGAGCTCCTGTTCAGGTTTCTGAAATCAACACAGAGTCTGATTTCACCACTTTTCTTTCTTACTGGGACCAAATTGGCCACCCAGTTGGAGTATCTCAAGGGGACAATGATTTGGGCGTCCAACAGTTTCTTCACTTCCCTCTCCATGACAGGTAGCAACATGGGATTTATCTGTCTTAACTTCTGCTTGAATGGCCTAGCCTCTTCTTTTAGTGGGATCTTGTGCTTAATAACTGATGTGTCATACATCTTGAGGTCTTCGTAGGTCCATGCAAACACATCAACAAACTCCCTTAGTAACTCAGTATATTCAGTCATCTTCTCCTCGGTCAAACTCCTTTACAACTTGACAAACCTGGGCTCCTCTGGTGTGCCTATGTTGCACTCAGCTGTGTCAGCCTCGTCACTTGAAATTCTACCCTTTACTGCCACATCGTTTCCATCGAACAACCACTCTAGTGGGATTAGTCCTTTCGGTATGTGATTGCTCGGTAATTGAATAATCTGGTGGCTGGCAATTTTATTCGAAAACTCCTCAGGGTGACGGTCAGGTTCTTCTTCAATGTCAAGATCCTCATCTATGTGTAATGCATAAAAGTTATCAATGGATTGAAGAAACTTTTCGATGTCCTGATCATCCTCAAATACCTTCCAATGTTTGACATTGTCTGGTACAGAGGGTCTATACTTTATTTCAACATCGGATCCGACAGTGGGCAGCACAAGAACTTCGAGCACACTAGCTGTGAAAGCTAAAAAGTCGACTGGATCATTTTCTTCCCTTGGAATGAAAGAGATGTTAAAATCCAGGAAGAAATTATCAACTAGGTCCCATACCATGTTCCTGTAATTCTTGAGTCGAGGATGCTTGGCCTGATAGACGTTTTTGACCTATTGGACAATCAGTTCTGCATCTCCAAACACAGCTATATCCCTTATTTCCATCTCTTCTGAAGCTCTTAACCCCAGAACCAGAGCTTCATACTCTGCCACATTGTTGGTGACTTCGAATTCCAGCTTGTATGACAGGGATATGGTATCTTGACAAGGGGACACGAATACTACCCCGACACCTGCACCCATACTGGAGGAAGCCCCATCAAAGAACATCTTCCAAATAGAGGTGGTAGGAGGGAGGGTCTCTTGATTAAGATTGAGCTTCTTTCTGATCTGCAAAGGAGCCTCAGGGGTGTGAGTGAGATGCAGTAGACTGGAGCCTAAATCAGTGTCCAAGTCATAGATGGGATGATTGGTAGGGTTGGCTTCATCACTAATTATGTAGGCCAGTTGGGCTTCTCTGTACAGTCTCCTATGCTCCCCTCCAAATACTGGAATGGTGGCATATGTGAGGTCCATCTGTAATGTCCCTCCAAGTCTTTTAATCTAAGACCTTGACAACATCATGCCAAACTTGGGGGGAACGTCAACCACCACAATATCCATAACCATACTTTTCATGGGCAGTTGAAACAAGGAGACTACCAGGTCCTTAATGACTCCCAAACACTGAACCCTCCTGGATTCAAAAGAATAGAGGTCATGATAGGCTCGGGTGACTTCTAGTCCCAACTCTTCCATAACGGTTTTGGGCATGAGGTTGTGAGAGGCCCCTGAATCCATAAGGCAATTATGCAGAACTTTGTCATGTATGTTCAGGGATGTGTAGAAGGGAGGGGATGAATCATCTATGTCTTCTACCATGGGACCTAGGACAACTGCAAGCCTTTCATCTTGGAGGTTTATGAAGTCTGTGGAAGGGCTTGAGGCTTCAGATTTCAAAAGGTCAGAGAAGCATTTTTTGAATTCCCCATGTTTAATTAACTCAGTGAGTGGCACAGGAATTCTGATTTTTTGAATCTCATGTTCGAAATTGAAAGAAGACATAGGCTTTCTAATTTCAGGAACATGACTTTGGACAATGGGAGAGAGGGGTTGGGCCTTATTACCTATATGATTGTTTGTTGCTTCATTATCAGGTCTCTCTGTTATAGTGGGCTTCTCAGGAACATCAGTTGTTGTTGCCCTTTTGTCAGACCTCAGGTTGTACCTGCCTCAACCGCCACTAGCTTTGTCTCCCTTGCTCAATTCATTCAGCTGACCATCCATGAGAGACTCTTCATAAGTAGTCTGAGTGAGATGAGGGAAAGGAGGAGTGACCTCTAAGCAGTGGATTTTAGGCTCAGGCTCACCTGTTTCCCCTTCTTCTTCATCAACAACAAAATTGTTCTAAAAGGGAGCCTGAATTCTTTGGTCGTCCCTGTCTCTTCCTTTCTCTCTATGTATAGTTGGGGGAGCAATATAATTTAGCCTTCTGAAACCCCCTTTGTTCTCAACGCCCTGAGGGCCCTTGTTCACCTGCTTCCTTTCCACCTTCAATCTCCCCATCTCTTCTTTCAGGAAGTTCATCACTTGGGCTAGCTCATTTACTTGAGGGTGAGGCAATGATGGGCCGGAAGTTGAGGCTTCCGATTTTTCCTTTCTTCTGTCTGCATCAGCCTGGTTCCTCAGTCTCGCAGCTGCTAATATGTTGGATTCCACTTCTATGGAAACTTCTTGCATTTGAGCTAAGGAGGTAGCTCTTCTTTCTCTCAATAGCAGGCAGAAATCGGGATCAAATGCTCCAGCATATGAAATTTGAGCAGAGGCTTCTGAGGGCTTTATCTCTACAGGGATCTTATTGTACATCTTATTGAATCTTTTGGAGAAGTTAGAGACAGAATCTCCATCCATTTTCTTCAGAGCCCCAAACTCTGTCATGTAATACATATAATCCTTCCTCTCTCCCCACTGTCTCAGGAAAACATTATCCAGAGCCTCAATTCCAACAATAGATCCGGGGGCTAGTCCTCTAAACCATTTCCTAACCTCACCCTCTAGGCTCTGGACAAAGACTCTCATCCAGACATCTTCATTTTCAATGTTTAGGTTGTTTGCATAACTGTAAGAAGCATCCAAGTGCTCCTCGACAGTTATGTCTCCCTCCCCACTGAACTTGGGCATGTATTTCAAATAGTCTCCGGCAGGGAGAGGGTTCATAGGATGAGGTAGGATTAAAGGAGCATATCTAACAACAACTATGGCGTCCATTCTATTCAAAGGGGGATTAGCACCAGCCATAGGAATATTAGGTAGAGGAGAACTAGGAGGAGAAGGAGTATGGACGGGGGATGTCCGAAAAGAGCTTCTTGGAGGAGACAACAGAGAAAACAAAGAGAGAGTTAAGGGACCTGAATGTGCAGATGCTTTTCTCTGTGCAACAACAGTAATAAAAGGAGGGGTAGTGAAACCTTCAGAGGCTTGAGGTCTGTGTTGAGGCACAACTTCCAGGGAGGGGGGAGTGACAAGGATCTCTCCTTCTGATACCAGATCAGGAGGAGAAAACTCAGTAGGAACACTCCCGAAATTCAGAAAACGGGAAACCTCAGAGGAAGGACGACTGGGAAGCTGAGAATAAGAAAATGGAGTTCTCACAGAAGGGGAAGGTGCATTACCTGTTTTGGCGATGGAAAGTTCTTTCGTAGAGCTCCTTCCCTTTCTGCGCACCACTTCTGAGTCAGCTTCTGGTGTACCTAAAGGAAAGTGTGCATTAGACCTCGTGTGTCTACCTCTCGAAGCCACAATTGATAGAACAGGTTCTCCCCAGTGGAGTCATCACAATGGAGTCACCAGGTGCATAGTAGTAATCTTTAAGTTCTGATTTATGATGCACCTTCAGAATCAGTTGATCRTTGTCGTTCAATCCCGGGGAAAATATTCAACTTCGTCCCCGGCAACGGCGCCAGAAATGTTGGAGCCAGAAGTCACTCCTGGATTGCTTGCAGGAGMAGAGCCTGACACCCATCAATTTAATGTCACGAATTGTTTTAAAGGGGTGATAAAATGGAGGAAAACTCAGAATGAAATCATCTCCACTCAGAAACCAGGCCAGGCATGCATGGACGAGTGAGGTCTTGATAAACTTCAAACAATGAGTTGCAATAAAGGGTGAGTAGGGGGAAGACTTGCATGAGAAGAGTGCGAAGGTCTATCATAAACATCAGGTTTGTAACAGACTGGATAAGAAAACATTCGAATGCAAGATCCTCTCACATTCAAACACAAGAGACCAGAGAATACAATAATGTCATAACAAATCCTTTATCACAACATAACTGCAACAATCCACGCGAATCATTCGATAATGGACTCTCTAGCATGAGATGAAACATAGCTGGAAAAGGAGAATTGTTTGTCATAAACCAAGAAATCTGAAACACAGAGGCATAGCCAGGAAACCAGAAAGGTCATGGAAACTTTACAGCCGGGAGCTTCGCTCTACCATCGATCGATACAAAAATGGTGAAAACGCCTTCATATACTCAAAACAACAACAACAGCAGAACCAAGATACTGCATTGAAAGCTTTGCGTCTGCATGGCTTCTGACAGCCAACATCTGAAAGATCGTGCAACTTATGTCAGACGCAATCCAACTCCTGACAGTTCCAGCGGTGAATCGACATGCTTTTAATTCATTGCCGGGATTTCCCATTATGGCGGAGGTGATGTCTAACCACCACCAACTGCTTCAATAACTACTTTGCCAAGATCGAGGATAACCCGAACAACTCGGCACTTCTACAATGTGGAGGGCCTCTCACGCTGCCACCTGGAATAACTGAATGGCTTGAAGAATATGCGTGGATGCCAGCGTGGAATATGGGGCACAACAGTGGAGTGATGGGGCCGAAATAGCGGGGGGCGGAGAGAAGCGATGAGGTGTAAGAGAAGTGGCGGGAGGGAGACATGTGGCGGAAGGCGATACGCGGAAGGAGCAGGATATAAGACATAATGGGTGCACTTGCGGTGGGAGGCGGACGTGGAATGAGGTGGGACACATGGCAGGTAGTGGATGGATGGTGAAATGGGAAAGGGACCATGTGAACTAGAGAAGGGGAGAGTGACAGATGTCGGATGATGAGGAAAGGGTAAAAGGACGCGAGCCTCATCGCACGGCCAGGAAGAGAACAGATGGCGAGAGGGAGGATGGTCCACAAGATGACATGACGAGAAGGGGGGCCATATTAGGCTAAACACAGCGCAGCTGAGAAGGACGGGATTGCGCGAGCGCCGTTGATCCGGGTGCTAAGATCTCAGTCATTGGAAAGTTGCGCTCCCGATTCCAGACCCCCCCCTCTGCCTAAAGGTAGAAAGGTAGGGGGGGTCCGTTATTTACTTTACCTCCGTTGATCCGGGCGTGCTAATCTGGACCGTTGAAGAGATGCACCCCCGATTGCAGACCCCCCCCCTCCGCTTAAAGGTAGAAAGGCGGGGGGGGTCCGGAATTACATATGCACCGTTGATCCGGGTGCACGAATCGTTGCCGCTCGGACCTGCTTGCCGCTTACCACAGGCGCATTTGCACCCAAAACTTAGTACAAGTGGGTTTTAACCCATTCTTTTGCATTCGAACCCCCTTACAAGAAATATCGTTAACACATTCCAACTAGTGGACCAAGTGTGGCTACAAATGGATAAACAATGCTTCAAAGGACGTCATCACCAACTGCATCCCTTACAGTATGGACCTTATACAGTCTTGGAACACATTGAAGAGAATGAGTATCATCATTTGGACCTTCTATCACATTTGGGCATACATGATGTTCTCAACGTCAACAACTTAAATTTGTTTGAGCCGCCAATCCTCGAAGACACAATAATAGTCCAACATCCAATGGACAATATTCTTGACTTTCAACCTCCTCTACTCCACGATAAAATTATGGATATGTAGAACAAGACCACATGTCAATAAAAACATGTTTCATACCTGGTAAGAAAATAAGGAAAAACTTCAGTGCACGCCAAGTGGATGACAACCAAGACACTATATCGAAAGTTTCCTCTATTGTTGGTGGAAGCGAGCACACTTCTAAATATAAATAGGGAGGAATTGGGACACCATGAAGGGTTTCCACCTTCCTTGGAAAACCATTAGAAGATAATTAACATTTAGTCAGTAACTATTGTTGTAATCCTCTCACACCATTCCAGTTGAGAAAGGTGTTGCTAAATAATTATGACTATCTCAATTTTGGTCTGTGTCAGTTTTGGTTAGTCCATATTTTTGTAAAATTCCTTCGCTAGTATAGTTGAGCAAGGTGATGCATAAATAAGTTAGTGAGTTAGTGTTTGACATTCCCTTGTTGGGGAAATAATCCTCACTATTCTAAGTGTGCATATAAATGCAGAGAATGAAGAAGCAATGTCTATTTTAATTGCAAGAAATGCAGAGTAATGAAGTCTCCCTGCATAGTATTAAAGGGCATCTCTCTCTTTGGAATAGTTGATGAAGGTTTTCTAATCAATTCCTCTTCTTCTGTTTTCTAAATCGATTTATTGTATCTGAGTGTTTTCTATGCGTTTTTGTTGTGCACGAAGTGGAACTAGTGCGCCCTTTCTCTAGATCGTTATTGCATATCATAGGGGCTATATGTGTTATATGAGTTAAAAGGGTTAGGTGTTATCATTTATAAGGGTTATAATAGTCATACATGTTAGTATTTTAGTAGTTAGTGTTGATTATGGTTATCATAAGGTGTTATGAGGTTTATGGATTATATTGATAGAGGTTATAAGTTTTTAGGGGATATGGGCTAAATTGGAGGTTATATTGGGTTAGAGATGATAATTGTTATAGGTATTAAGGATTATAATGGTTAAATAGATTAGCATTAAAGGATATATGTTCTAGTGTTATGGTTTATAAGAGTCGTGGGATATATGACTTGAGGTTTATATTAAAATGTTTTAAATATGAGGGTTTATACAAACTACATTTGAGTATTCATCGGTATTATGTGTTGGGGTTATATATGTTAGGGGATAATGTTTACAAGGTTTGGAATTTAGGATCTATATAGGTTATAATGATTTAGGATTACAAGTTTATTTGGATTAGGGTTTAGATTTATTATAAATGTTAAAGACTAATTATTATAGGGGTTATATGGTTTAATGTTATAGGAGTTATAAGGGTGACGAGTTAGATGAATTATTATTATAAGGTCAATGAGGTTAAGGGAAATAATAGTTGAAAAAACAAGGTGTTATATGAGTTAGATGTCACATTATGGATTTTAAAGGTGATAAGGGTTATATGGGTTAGGAGTCAAGGGATATAAGGTAGAACCTTATAAGGGTAAGGGGTTATTGTTCGACAACACAGGTATTCCAACAGAGGACGAACACCTTCAGTAACCACTCACATAACCAGATCAAAGATCAACACACCGATGTTTTCACGTGGTAAAACCCCTACGGGGAAACATCCACGGCCCCAGCCAACGC
>ML787081.1:569966-621228 GCA_009831015.1 Picea engelmannii
GTCAGTTGACTCGGTCGATGAACCAATTAAAGTTTACCCACTAGTTCGAGTGCCGTACTAAATAGAAGCGAAGCGAGCATACGTACCAGTTTTACTTTACCCAATACCTGTTGATCCGATTCATCGACTTTCTGTGAAATCAAAGTGTATAAACGAAAAAGCAAAGTTGAAAAAAAAATATAAATAAAAAGGTAATGATTTTTTTTATTTTTTTCCATATCATTTGTATTAGAGTGAGGACACAATATCCAAGATGTAGGTTTATGTAGGTTTCAGGCATCTGCTATAATCTCTGATCATCACAACAAAGAGGGAATGAGTGTTCTAGTAAAAATGTGGTTATAAGGAGACATTTATAAAACTATTTATAATAAATAAATAACAAATAAAGAGAATATTTATTATTTCAATTGTATGTTGGTGTTTATTTTTTTAAATTAAATTAATATTGTGTATGGAATTTGTTATATTTCAATTCAGGATTAAGTTTTAATATTAGTTATTAACCCATAGATATTGCTTTTATTTGATAATTAACTCAACTTTATTTATTGAATAAGTTTTTATATAATAYAAATAATTTCAGAAATATAATTATTAGATTTAAATATGCTATTAGGAATGGATATATGAATTATTTAGAGTTTAAATAAAAAAAATCTTAGCATTCTTATTAGATCATAGATAAGTATCAATAACTCAAAAAAGTACAGTATCTCAGAAGTATAGGGTAGTAGTAGAACCAACATTTCTTTATGTCTCTTTCACTCATTTATAGATCTGAATTTTGTTTGGCCTTTGTTAGAACCGGCACAACCAATAAAACATAAACAAGAATAACAACATGGTGGAAAAGGCATATTAGCTAACACTAATTGTATTCACTCCAATGTTACATATTTATAGTACAATGGGTGATGCCACCTCATAGAGAGATTTGCTCTAGATCCTAAAATCATGCATGATGACTAGGCTAGGCAATCTTAACTAAATAATTAGTCATCACTTGAGGATATATTACTAATATCCTAAATTAATAATACAAATACAGGTGGCAATTTAGACTTACTGATTGGTAAAGGTAAGTCATAGGCTAACAATCCCCCCCTCAATCACAAGTCCGATCAATAATACCAACAATAAAGCATAAACTGATATCAATTCCAAGTTTTCATACTAAAACTCCTGTGCAGCCTCAATGAAGAAGTGCCTGAAAAACTGTCAATCTAGATGCTGAACATGTTCATTTGAAATGAATTGGAAGAGAGTTGAGATATGGAAGTGAACAACTAACAATTCCTTATTGCTTAACAGTTTGATCATTTTGCCAATTATTTGAGCTAGAAGAATCTAATCTCTTCTAATTGGTGAACATGTAGTATCACCACTCTAATATTAGTGTATCACGCTCTCTGAATCTATGGTTTGGGATGATACCATGTATCTGATTGTTTTTGGATAACCACTAACGAATTGTGACACTTTTAGGTGTCAAACAACATCCCAATGTATAATGTGTATGATTCAATTGCAAGTCATTGAACTATAATCCTGCCAAAGTCTTCTATCTTTCAAAAATCTCACTATGTAATCATGTGAGCCATGATGCATGCAATTTGTTCAGATAATGTAAACTCCAATATGATGAGAGTGAACCAAGAGAAGTGAATCAACTTCTAGCCTGAAAAATGCCTAACAACTCAATCAAATGCCAAGCTGCAATGCAGAAGCATCCTTTTGTCCTCTGCTAGGCCGAATGACCATCTATGTGAACCAAACATCCACATAATTCCTCTCAAAATCAAAATCAACATCCCAATTATGTATGATTCAACTTAAACTTATTGAACCATAATTCTACTAAAGTTTTCCATCTACAAACCGTAGTTGCCCATTTGGAAAATTTCATACCCATCTACCATACTTTATGTTTTTTGTTGTCGAAACTTTTTGTCTCACAACCATCTTCAATTCCATAATCAATTCCCCCCTTTGTCATCTAAAAGGAGAGACCACAAGTGGTTTCATGAATCATCTTCACTGAAATTTTGAACTTCCCCCATTAAGGTGCATGAAAGTTACATCATTGTACTCCCCCCTTCTATGCTCAAGAGAGTACCATACTTGTTCCATTTGAGTACAACATAAAGTGGGCATGTGGAAACAACCACATGTTATATCATCCCATAGTGAATTTTCAATCTTGTAGGTTTCTTCAGTGTTGAACGTCTGTGTGAAGAATGGTTATGCTTTCCACAATGATAGCAAGGATGGAGATCAAAACAATGATTCTTCTTGTGACCAACTCGATTACAATGTTGGCACTTATCATTCTGATGTTGAACTTGAACAAGTGAAGTTGAAGCTTCTTGAAGGAATCCAGCGCTTTGGAACTTGATTGGTCTAGAATAATCAAGAATATGAAAGGTAACTTCCTTGTCATATCCAAGTCTTGTTCTATTCTTGTTGTAGATGATTTCTTCCCAAGGTCTAATGATGGGCTTGGAAAGAGTATTCTGAACCTGTTGTTTTGAAATCTGTGGAAGTGGATTTATTGCATGTTGTTGCAACATTGAAAGGTTTTCTTCACTGAAATCAAAAGAAAACTCTTGAAATGTAGGTTCATGAATAGATTCAACTTTGTCTGAAACTGATTTTGAAGCTGTATCACTATGTTGTTCCATCACTATGTTGTTCCTTCACTGGTTGTTGATTAAAAACATCATCATCATTATCATTATCATCGTAGAGAGGGTTGTGTTGAACAAAAACTAGTTCAGAACACTTCACTAGATGATGATTTTTGAGATCTATCAACTCATCATTCAATAGTTGGGATTGAGATTGAAGAAGTCTAACTTTATCTTATGTCACTTGCAAACAAGTTAGCACTAATTGAAGAGTTTATTTGTTCAATGTCACTGAGTGGTGTTTATTAGAGTGTTCAGTAACTCTAATAATTCATGACTTCGCTCAATTTGAACATGCTCGCTTGAACTTCTCGTTCAATTGCTCTTCTCACTTGATTGAACTTCTCGTTCATTTTATCTTCTCGCTCTCTTGAATTTGTTTCTCGCTCGCTTGTACTCACTCGCTTGAACTTTTCTTGCTTTCTTCCAAGAAGTTGATGATGTCGGTTACCACCAAAAATGCATCTAAAACTATGTTTACAATGATTTAAGCTTCAAGTACTCAACCTAGTCAATGTCGACTCAAAATTACAATGACTCGGGAATAGAATGATATAATCAAGTTGTGGGTGTCGGGTTCAACCGAGAATGCACCTTATGACAAATTCAATTCAACTCAATTTTATTTTGACACTTACAAAAAGAACTATTGCAAGTACATTACTTGTAGTTGAAGTGATATTCAAAGTTGACTTCTTTGATGACATTTTGAGTCCTTGAATATTAGGTGCTTGATGTGTCCATTTGTTGAATGATTTGAATTGCTCCTTTGATTAGTTTTATTGCATTGCCTTCATTGATGTGATTTGATTTCTTGTCAATGCTCGATCATATATGCTCGGTTATATGTGCTTAATTATCAATATTAAATATGTGTCACACTAGACAACATAAGAATCAAAGGAAATAGGCACAATCACACACAAGGACAAATATCCTTAGACCTCCTTATTCAATTTCGGGGTGGTCTAGGACAAGGAGCAAAAAAATGTTGATTTTATTACAGGATATCCTTCATGTGAACACAAAAATGTGTCCAAATACATTGAGAAGTCTTCAACCTACTTTCTCCTTAAAAATGCTTTTAATGAGACTCTTACATTCACAACATTTTCCTCCTTATAAACCCATTTCAATTAATTAATACACATCCTCACCAATTTCAAAACTACACCTCAAGCTCCTTCAATTTTACTTTCACAAATCCTCAACTTATATCTCTAACATAGAGAAAAAACCAATCACTTTGGTTTTGATGAATGTCCTTTTAGTGGTGATCACCCATGAACATAATCAACACTTCAAACAACTCATTTTACATATGATACGGGTGTAAAATTCTTTGCAGAGTGGAGCATGTCCCATTGTGGATCCCTAAATCTTTGACTAGGGATCTGTGTCATCATTTGGGTCCTCTTATCAAGGCCACGACCAGCTCTACATCATTCACCTCATCGTGGGATAGTGTGCTAGCTACTCACCAAGGATAGTCTTGGTGTGGTGGATGCCCCTTATCGAATCTTTAACAAAATCCACATGGTGATGTGAAAATTCTATCATTATGCCTTGTGGTAGTCCAACGAAAAACAAGAATGGTTAAAGGACATCCTTCTCCTAGTCTAGTGAAATCTCTACACCGAATATATAGAGGGCATGGTGAGTTGTGTGACTCCACCTCTGAGATTCTCCAAATCTCATACGCTTGCACTATTGAAGAAAAATCAATAAATGCCTATGTTGTAGATTTCAAAGTGAATCCAAGAAGATGCAGTAACCTACAGCCAAGCAACATTAAATTTTTTTGATTGTGAAGACGTTTTCCACCACGAAGTTGCCAGGGAAACCATCACTTTCATCTAAATCCTTCACATCGGGTTCACCAATTTGTAGTTAGGCGTCCTAGCTTCACCACAGACACCCAATTGAAAAATCGTCATGGGCCCAATCATATAATTCACAGCCACTGCAAATCTGAAGAATCCCCACCAAATTTTGAGTTCTTACAGTGCTTTTTCTCCTTTCACAACGACAAGCAACTCTGCTCACTTCTGTTGCATGATATTGATTTTGTTGACTGTCATTGGAGTGAATCTGACCTCAGTAAATGCTTCATTGACAATGAAAGGGTAGGAATGCGAGGGTTAGCACCAGTAAATGGGATTACAGTGTCGATGCATCACTACAGATGTCACCACCATGCCTTTCATCTAGATTTGCTAATATCTAAGTTCCATACCAAATCGACGGTCTTCTCCTTCATCCACGGTGTTCTTCTTCCTCGAATCTGTCATGTTTTCTTTGATGGAGAATCGCGCACAACAAATTAAAATGAGAGAAATTAAACAACGGAAAAACCCAGATCGCATGCACACAGCTTGCACGCACTCAACAATATAACAGGGAACATCAGCTCCAGTTCGTGTCCTCACACACAACGAACAACATGCATCAATGTGGATGCTGCAACCACATTCACACAACTCCTGAGAATAATAGCACGTAGTCTCTCCAGATAGCAGTCTCAATGCTATCTCCAACAACGATGGGGAACTACAGTGATTATAAATTGAATTAGACAACACTCCAATGATTATGCATCATTCATGTCTTGCACGGCTCCACGATGACATAATAAAACACTTGCAAACTTTAAAAAATGTGTAGATCGTCTCTACGTCACACGTCAATAGCCAAGGTTCAAATTCGCTTAGATATTTCATGGCTTCACATACATGACAACTTACAACTCAGTCAACACATAATAATTTCTCCTCAACATTGGATCGAAATTGGAAGCTCCACACTTTAGACAGCACGCCGCGAACAACGATCAACGATGAAACTACGGTCCCAATGCACGAAGCACACTCAGCAACGCAATGATTTGAGGAATTTGTATTCTTGTTGAAGGTGCTTCGATCCATTTGTAATGCAAACCTTCTTCACCATCATCATGGGGCCTTCTATGGAAAACTACCATAATTACCAAGCATTAAGATCATAAAATATCTGATACCAATTGATAAAACATAAACAAGAATAACAACATGGCGGAAAAGGCATATTAGTCAACACTAATTGTATTCACTCCAATGTTACATATTTATAGTACAATGGGTGATGCCAGAGATTTTCTCTAGATCCTCAAATCATGCATGATGACTAGGCTAGGCAATCTTAAAATCATGCATGATGACTAGGCTAGGCAATCTTAACTAAATCATTAGTCATCACTTGAGGATATATTACTAATATCCTAAATGAATAATACAAATATAGGTGACAATTTAGACCTAGTGATTGGTAAAGGTAAGACATAGGTTAACAACAACCAATAGTAATAGTTAGGTTTGTGCCAGAACGAGCATGAGGCTATCTCCTAGACCTCGTTAGGTAGATTACCTGAAGAATTACTTACTCAAGAATAATTCCTTTTTGATCTCATCCCATTCCCAAGTTGTTCATTGCTCATAGAATGAACTTACTCTTCATTTTATGTTTTGTAGAGAGGGATGAAATCCATAATTGTGACCAGAGCGATCACCCACTTGGAATTCTGCAACAAATGGAGGAAGTTGAACTTTGACCTCTTGGTATTAAATTATCTCTGGTTGTTGGTCCTCTTTATATTCAGAATAATATGCCTCACCCATCTTTAATCTTTTCTTAAGAGATTGAGTAAAGTTAATGAAAGAGACTTGCACCATGCCACCTTCTGATATGGGTTGTACATGTTGATCTAGGAAATCAATGTCCATGTTCCCACCTAGTTCAGTTTTTGAAAACCCCACTACTTTCACGCATATTCATAATAGGATTATTCATCATTGAATGATGATTATGATCATCCTCCTATTTCGGGTTCCGCCTCTTTTGGGTTTTTGGGTTTTGACACTTAGACTTTTTTGGGTTTTGAACCTTAGATTTGATGGGCAAGGTATCTACCATGTATTGAATTTCCAACTAACATCCATATCACATTCTTGGACAATTTTTTTTCTTCTCATGTACTGAATTTCCAAATGACATCCTAAGTTCTAACATGGATGTCACATTCTTGGCCATGCTCTTTCTTTTTCTCTATGCTCTTTCTTTTTCTCTATTTCTAGCCATGGCCTATATCAAAATATAATAATAAAAACCCAAATAAAAATAAGTATTAGATAAGAGAGTTCCACATTATCCTTAGTTGTGTAGAAAAATCACGTTGAGCATTGTACTTCCAAGTCAGATCTTTCCCACTAGCAGTTTGAATACAATATATTTTACAACTATAAAATTTCCCAACAATCCATATAATTCCATAAATTCAACCTCGTAATATCTATTTTTTGTCAATAACGGATCCGAGTCTTCTTGAGTACAATTTGGTGAGTGATCTCCACCTATTTGAGCATGATAGAATTAATGAATTCAAAAATTTTCATTATGATTTAAATTTCTATTACACTTTCCAAGAAAACTGTAGAAATTCCTAAAAAACATTCATTGGCACTATTATAAATTAAATATCCATGCATTATGAATCAATTCAAAAGTTTTCATTATGATTTAAATTTCTATTACACTATGCAAGAAAATTATAGAAATTCTTAAAAAACATTCATTGGCACTATTATAAATTAAATATCCATGCATTATGAATCAAATGAGAACTTCTCATCAAATCCCTTACTAGTTAGTTGATCTTGTTTCTTTAGGCTTCCATCCACAAGTGAAGATATATGAGTAATTGTTTTGTTGTCCTAAATAATAGTTAAGTTCAATACAATTTTTATATAGTTCTTGAACTGAATCTTGATTTAATATAACATATTAGGGGAGATGAGAGGATTTATTAACTTTGCTAATTGCTACATGTAAATTATAAAATGTATCATTCATTTCCCTATTAACTCTAATACACAACCCCTATATATTTTAACCCTTAACCCCTAAAAATCCTAAACCCTATAACCCTAGACACATACCATATAACTGTGGATACATGACTCCTAAAAAAAAAAAAAAAATCTTATTATTTCTAGCCTATTTAACCATGTAATCTCTAAATCTTATAACCACTATCACCCATAAATCATTTACTCTTAATATAGACAATAGAATCCTTGTATCTAGTTATGATAAAAATATATCATGTATAACCCCTAATATAACCACTAACCCTTGCAACCTTTAAACCCTATTCTATATAAACCCCTACAACCTAACCATAATAACCCCTAGCTTATATCATATATGTCCAAACCCATACAACCACTTTTATCATTTATAATCACCTTCTCAATCCATATAAGATATTAGTACCCTTAACAAATAAAGATATAACTCTAACCCTTAAGCCGTATCACTTCCATTATCTAACCCTTATAACCATAACCACTATCCCTCATAACCATTTCTCCTTAAAACTTATTACTCCCAACAATTAACCCTTATAGTCATAACCACTATTCTTCGTAACCATTTATATAACCACTAACACCTAATATATATAACCCCTACTTCATATAACCTTGTACCACTAACTCACATTAACCTCTAATATAACCTTAAATCCCTAAAAAATTTAACCCTTATTATTGTGAAGCCATAACCCCTCACACCTATAACTTTTCACTTTAATTATCAATTACTTTTCACTTTAATTATCAATTGCTAACACTTATAACACCTAATAAATAAGTAATATTCACCCATTTGACATATGACCCTTAGCTTCTATAATCCCTTATTCCATAAATATACAATTTGTATCCCCTATAATCTCTCACACCTAAACCCTAATCTCTAATCCATTTAACTTTTATCACCCCCAACCATGATAACCCTAATATAAACAATACGAATTATGACCATTGGTGCCTACAATTTCTAACCTTATCATCAATTAAACTCCATGGCCCCTTTAATTTTTAATATATGTAACCTTTAACACTTATCACCCCCAACCTATATATGTCATAGAACCTATAAATACTAACTCATGTATCCCTTAATCCCTATAACACCTAACCACTTAAATTCATTTTCCCTTAACTCATGTAACATCTAAAACTTAACCTCTATATTCTATAACCTATAACCATATAATCACTAACTCTTAGAACCACTCTCATCCATAACCTATAATATAACTCATATAATGCTTAACTCTTTAAAGCCCCAAAATCCAAACATATCATACCTAACCTCTATAAACCCTAAAATAACCCATAACTTCTATAACCTATATACCTTAAACATTCATAACCATTGACCCTATAAATTAATCCTTATAACCCCTTACCTCTAACACTCATCATCCCTAATTCTTAACACATATAACCCATATAACATCTTTACTTCTTATAACATGTCTCCAATATTCCTATAATCTATCAACTATAACCTATAAATCCTAAACCATATAACCATTATAACCCTTAAACCTTATTACCGTGAAAACTTATCCCTTCCAAACCATCACTAATAATTATAAACCATAATCCTTCTAACTCATCACCCTTAAAACTTATTACCCTAACCCTTAATCCATAACCCTTAACCCCTTTAACCCATACTAATATAACCCCTTTCTTTTAACCCCTATAAACACAATCCTTTATAACTCAAAATCCAAATAAACCCTAACCCTAAAATATTTACCACTCACAATTATAACTTATAACCCTAACCCCTCAGCCATAAAACCATTATACCCATATCACCTAATTGTTAAAAAGTATAAACCCTATAAATCCTAATACTTATACTAACTAATATCTCTCTTAAACCCCCTAACCATAACCCTTGTAACCCCTAAACCTTTATCCTCTACAATTTACAATCCTTATAACCCATAACACCTCACCTTTATCACTAATGTATCTCCTAATTATTTAACCCCTTACTCCCAAATCCTTATAACATTTATATCCCAAAACCCCTAACACATATAACCCATAACCCTATACCCTCATAGCCATTAGCTATTATAAATCATAACACTTATGTGTATCTTTTATATCTTTGAATATAACTCTTACCCCTACAACCCTTGACCCCTATAAAAATTAGCACCCTTACCTCTCTAACCCTTAATGACTATAATAAATATTAATTGTAACATTTATAACCTTAACAATTATAAGTACTAAGTTCTATAACCCCCCACACATAACATGTATATCTTATATAATCCACAAACCCTTTAACTCTAAAGATTTAAAACCCTTAAATCTTGTAACCACTAATCACTGTAATCTATATATTCCCTAACCATTGTAACCCAATGATATTATCCCTCTCCACTATATATCTTGTATTCTCTAAATCATATACATATATAACCCTTATACCCAAAAATATGTATAATTGTATAACCCTTAACTCTTGTAACATTTATCATCCTTAACTCATATATTTCTTAACAAGTAGAATATTTTTCCAACAACCTAGATAACCACTATAACCTTAATTTGACCTATAAAATCAATTCACCTAGTCATCCCTTGTATTACCCATATAACCAAAATCAACCCTATTTCTAATACATTTCAACTCTAATTTCTAATCTAATTTGTAACCCTTATAATTAATAATATAATCCATAACCCATATAACCCATAAACCACCTAATTCTTAACCCATGACACCTAAATTACCTAACCCTTATAACACCAAATCATTACAAACCCTAATCCATATAACCCCTAAATACTAGCTTATAACCTTTAATCTCAAAAATCCCAACTCCTAAACCCTCACTTTAATAACCTCTTACACCTAACCCATTATTAAATAACTCCTAACATCTATAACTCTTGAACCATGTAATTATTAAACACTTTAGGTGGTGTTAACTTATAATATCAGTAATCCTTAGAACACATATAATCACCAACGCCTAACTTATATAAGATCTATAACCCTTATCCACTATGACTGCTAATAGAAAAAACACAGAACTCCTCTTGCCCCTAACCCCTATAACCCATAAATCATCATTCTTACCCATTATGTCCCCAAAATATAACCCCTAAAATTTTCAAATGCTAGAACACATAACCCATATATCCCATAATATTCAACCACAATACATATAACTATAATCTCTAACCTTAATAACTCCTAATATTTTTAACACCTAAATCATAATCCCTATACATTGCAACCCACAAATTATTCAGTATATATTACCTTAATCCATATAACATTTAACTACTAATCCCTATACTAACCCTTAACCACCATGATAACTAAGCATCACAATATATATAATGTATATAAAATATTTCATCATATACTAACCCTTAACCACCATGATAACTAAGCATCACAATATATATAATGTATATAAAATATTTCATCATATATTGTATCACCCTTAATCTCAAAAAGTCAAAACTCTTAAAATCTAATAATAATGAACCTTTAACACCTAAACCTTATAATTACCTTTACAACCTTGCATATTTAACTCTTATAATTCATAAATACACCCTTATAACCTACAATATAACTCCAAAGACTTATAACCCTTAACCCCTAACATCTATAACACTAACATGTGAAACTTATAATCCCTTATATCCCCTAAAACCTTTATAACCTAAATTCATATAACAACCAATCCTTATATACCAAACCCATACAACTTATAACTTTTAAATTTAATACTTATAACCCCTCACCCTTATAACATTCTACCCTATATCCTTTTACTCCTAATCCATATAATCCTTATCACCCCTATAATCCACAATGTGACACCTAACTCATATAACACTCTTTTTTTTTTTTACTATTATCACCCTTAACCTTCTTGAAAATATAATAATAATTGATCACCCCTATAACTTTAAACAATATAACACTATAATAATTCCTCTTTAACATTTATAATCAATATAAACCATAATCCATGTATAATCCACAATGTGACACCTAACTCATATAACACACTTTTTTTTTTTTAACTATTATCACCCTTAACCTTCTTGAAAATATAATAATAATTGATGTAATTGATCACCCTTATAACCCCTATAACTTTAAACAATATAACACTATAATAATTCCTCTTTAACATTTATAATCAATATAAACCATAATCCATGTAAACGTGTAATCCTAAATCGTTATGACCTCTATAACCTTAACCCTATAACTCCTAAATTCCAAACTTTATAAACACTAGCCCCCAACATGTATAACTCAAACACATAATCTTGATGAATACTTACATGTGGCTTGTATAAACCCTCATCTTTAAAGCGTTGTAATATAAACCTTAGGATGTATATCCCATGACTCTTATAAACCATAATAGTAGCACATATATTCTTTAATGTTTATCTATTTAACCATTATAATCTTTAATCCATGTCACAATCATCATCTAACCCAAATTAACATGGGAAGACTTAACATCTACAACCCCTAACATTTGTAATCCCTAATCCACATTCTTTAACTTATATAACATATTACCCTTGCAAATTCTAACCACTACCATTGATAACCCTTTAACACTAACCATTGTAACCTTAATTTCCCTATAGTGACTATTATATTAATTATATCTATATACTATAATCAATATATACCTTATAATCCCCAACCCTTATAAACCTTACCACATAAAACCAATAAAATTTAATTTCTAACCCTTATAATTTGTAATAATTAGCATAACCACTAACACTTAACCTATATAAATATTAATACTTAACCCTTGACCCATCTCTCACACACACACATATATATCAATAAAATCCTAACCATTAGATTTCTTAACCCATATAACCCCTAATTTTTACAACCCCTAATCCTTAACCTCTAATTCCTACAACCCCCAATTCTTAACCAATAATAATAATGATCTCTAATATTTAACACCTTAAACCTATTTTTCATATCCCATATATTAATGTCTATAACCATCAACCCCTTTGACTATTAATACCTATAACCTTTAATCCTTATAATACATATAACCTTTAATCTTGATAATACATATATATCCCTATCCCTTAACTTTTATATCCCCTAATACTTGTTACCTATTTACCACCCCAATTACCAAAAGAATTCATATAAACCTATAACCTTTGATCCTTATAACCATTAACACTATGACCTCCCTAAACATCAATTTCTAACTGTTATAAAACACAACACCTAGCATCTAAGTCATATAACCCAAAATACTTAACTTGTATAATCTCTAGGAAATGAACCTTAAATCATAACACTTATATCCCAATATCCTAAACCTTATATCATCTAACAAAAAATTATTATAACCATTAATCTTTAAACCTTAATACCTATATCATCTAACTCTTAACCATTAACATTAATAACACACCATTAATATTAATAATGTCTACCCATGCATAAATCCTAATATTTATAGCTCTATTAGTCCTTAAATGATATAAGCATTAACACATATAATTTCTAATACATAATTTGTAACATATGATTTCTATAGCACCTATAATATGTATCCCCTATAACCCATAACTACTAAACCATATAACTCCTCTCACATATAACTTCCAATATAATTAATGTAAATACCAATATCTAATATAACCCCAATAACCCATTAACTTTACTCCCTAACCATTATATCCCTTAAGATACCCTCAAATATATAATCCATAAACAATAATATCTATAAGCCCTAACCACTATAACATATAACCTTTATCACCCTTATAACTCTTATCAATCCTTAATATCTATAATCCATTACCCCCTACCACTATAACATTAACCACTATAATCACTAATAACATTAAAACTCCAACCACTATAATCACCAACACTTTACTCATATAATTGGTGTAACCACATTTTCTAATTTAACTCATATAACCCATGTAATCCCCAATATGTAATCTATATAACCCTTATCAACCTTAGACACTTATAACCTCTATTAAAAGTCATAACACTTATAACCCCTATCAACCGCCAAGACTTCTAACCTTTAATATATCCCATATAAACACTTATAATCCCCAATACATATAACTTCTAAGATTTATCACTCCTTACACCAGTTCCCGAACCCTTAAAGCCTATAACTCTGACACACAACTCCAATAATACCTAAGGCATAATTCCTATAAACTTTAACCCTTAACTCCTATAACTCCTAAAATATACAACACTTAACACATATGACTCCTAACAACTATAATCTATGTGACCTATTTCCCCTAATCAATTTAATTGTATAATATGTAACTATTACAACCAATATCACACATAACCCATGTACCACTAATATAAACCACATAATCCATAATATATATTTGCGATAATGCGTATCACCTATAATCCCTAATATAACCATTAACTCTCACAACCTGTAAACTTAACATTAAATCCATGTCAACTCTAACCTTGCAAACATGAATCCATAACCGCTAATACCTATAACTTCTGATTTTAACCCTTAAACATTAACTCTTATAAATCCTAACACCTAATACATATACAACCTTCATCAATTTGACATATGATCCTTAACCTCTATAATCTCTTATTACATACTATTATAACCCAAAACCTCTATAATCCCTCACACGTAACCCCTAATATTTATTCCATTTAAATTTTTTCACCACCCAACTACAATGAACCTCAATATAACAAATACACATTATAGTCCTAATTCCTATACGTCCTAACCCTTATCATCTCTTAAACCCTATGTTCATATAACCTTTAATACTTGTAACCCTTAACACTTATAAGACCCAACCTATAAATGTCATAACACCTATGACTACTAAAAACTATATATCCCTTGATCCCCTTAACACCTAACCCCTTTAATTCCTTTAACCCTTAACTCATATAAATATCGTACTTAACTTCCTAAATTCTATAACCCCTAACCATATAATGTCTAACTCTTATAACAATTATCATCATTAACTTCTCATATAACTCCTATAATATCTAACTCTTTATAGACCCTAATTCCTAACCCCTACAACCCTTAACCACTAACTATTGTAATATATATCACAACTAACCTCTATAGACTATAATATAAATCATAACTTCTATAACCTTATAACTTATAATTGATAAACACTCAAACCTAAAACCCCTTACCCCCAACAATTACTATCCCTAATTTTTTACCCATATAACACATATGATATATTTACTCCTAGAACACATCTCTATTGAATTCAATAAGTTATCAATTATAACAAGTAGTAAATGAAGCTATAAACCCTAAAATATATAACCATTTTAACCCTTAATATTGATTACCCCTAACACTTATACCTTCCAAACCATAACTACTAACACATATAACCCCTAATCCATATAACTCATAACCTTTAACACTTATAATAGTAATCCTTAAGCCATATTCCCTAACCCCTTTAACCTTTACTAATTTATCTACTTTATCAAAACCCTATAACCCCAACCCTTATAACACTAAATTGATATAACCACTAACCATAAAACATTAACCTATTACACCTATGATTTCTAAACCTAACCTCTCACTATATAGCCCATTAAACCAATATCACCTAATTGTTAACAACTAAAACCCTTATAATTCTTGACAAATATCTTATCTAAGTCCTTTAACTAATATCACCCCTAACTCTCCCCCCCAAAGTATAACCCATGTAACCCCTAAACCAACTTCATATGTATAATTAATTTAACTCCTAATAGTTATAATTCGTTACTTTCAAATATCTATAACATCTTTATCACTTAACACTTAAATCCCTTAGCATATATAACCCCTAACATTTATCCCCTCCAACCCCTAAATACTAGTATCTATAACCATTAACCATTAACACCTATATCTCTAATAAATAATTAACATGTGTAACCTCAACCCCTTAACCCTTATAAATCTTACATATTATAAAATACAACACTTATAATCCGTACCACATATATATTATATATCATCAAATATAATAAGTGTTGTATTTTATATATTATAAAATACAACACTTATAATCCATACCACATATATATTATATATCATCAAATATAACTCTTATCCCCTACATCCCTTAAACATATAGTACCCCAACCCTTAAACCTCCTTTTCTATAGGAAGAATGGGCTAGGAACACAAATCTTTACTTTGATGTTTTTACTTTATATTGATTTCAATAACATAATAGACTTTGTACCCTAACTAATAGCTTTGGATGATCACAATCATATGGATCTTGGCCACTAATATCCATTGTTGGATAGTTGGTTGTCATTGATGTCAAACCTTGGAGCATTTGAGATATCCCATAGTCGTGGTTGAGATTGATAGTAAGTTAGTTTTCATTGATGTCAACAAGAGTGGTTGATGTCAGCAGATGTGATGGGCGCATTTGATGAAGTCTACATGAAGCCCCGAAGGTGTGGTTATGGAACCCAAAATTAATTAAGGAAAAATGTCATGAAGGATAGTGTAAATGCAGGTAACCCACTCATGCATGGATAGTCCTTATCATGTCGTTTCCAATGATAGGTGGTACACCATGTGGTTCCTCACGGTTAGGGAGATATTACCTCATGACGTTGGAAGCCTTGAAGAATGGTTAAGAAGACCCTAATTGGTTACAAGTCATTAATGAAATGGTACAGTGGTTGCAACAAGAAAGTTAAAGAAACCCTAAGATCAAGGATAGAAGTTACTTGTAAAAAGTATAAATACAACTCAAGGAGTCTCTCATAAGTACAGACACACACATTCATTGAATATCTATCTTATGAGAATATTTTGGTCTATTGGTGAATTTGAGGTTGAGTCTGAGGAAATGGAGGAAGAGAGAAAGTTTTGGAGCTGCAAAGAGATAGGGTTTTTCTATAACCATAATTAAGCATGCCCTCATGAGTCAGATTGAGGGTGCTACATGAGGCACCCCCGCGGGTTGTATACAACTCGCTGCATGAGGCCCCATTCGACAACAGGCTTAGTCCTGTGAGGAAAATACAGAACGAGGAAGATATGCTAGTGCAATGTTGTTGAGGACTGAGGTAAATATATAGGTCTATGTATCATTATTAGAGGCACCACGTTAGTTACAAATGTAAAGGTATGTTATTCTATGTGTTATGAGGTTGCATCTTGGTGATATTGTGGAACATAACTGAGGCATGTCTTTGTGAGTTTTCGTGTATTCCTTGATGCCCATATTCGATGTATTGTACATGTTGGTTGAGGGATAATTGTTGAGGTACATTGTTGATGCATATATTGGATATTAGAATGTGGTTTATACTTTAGGCACATGGTTTTAGGTGCATCTTGGTTATATGTTGATGATGTGATGGTCATGCCTTTGGTATCTTATTCAGACATCGGTATATGTATGATGCACATATTTGGTGCATGGTGTGAGGCATATTCTTCGTAAATGTATGAGGTGCATGTCCTGGTGATATTTGTACATATTGAGGTACACATTAGTGATGTTATTATACATTTTTTAGTAGAACATCTTCGCTAATTTGTATCTTGCTATTGTGGTTATCTTGGTTTTTTTTTAGGCACTTCATTGATGATATCTTATGAGATGGTATAGGTTTGATACATGGTTGATGTACGTGATATGGTACATCGTTGATGTACATGGTATGGTACAGGTTTGTACATGGTTGATGCATGATATGGTACAGAGTTCATACATGGTTTATTTATGTGCTATGGAACATGGTTGATGCACTTGGTATGGTACATGGCTGATGTACATAGTATGGTATAGGTTGGTACATGGTTGATGCATGATATGGTACATGTTTGATGTACATGGTTTTATGTACATGGTTTGGTGATGTTTGAAAATTTGATTGAGAGATGTTCTTGGTGATCGAGGATATGGTTTTGTATCAATGATAGTGGCAAGTTAAATACCTTTATAAGTTGATGTGAAAGGTTGGATATAGTGACAGTGACAGGTTGGTTGATGTGATAGTGATAGGTTGGATACATTGATAGGTTGGATGTAGTGACAATTTGATTATAGTTGGCTGATATATCAGTGGCAGTTATTTTGGTAGTGAAATTTTCGTCTACACTTATATTTCAGGGTGGTGAGACAGGGAAAGGAAAGGGGGTTGTATCCTCCTTCCGATTGGTGCCAAAGAACTCAGGGATTTGGAACTTCCTTAAGGTTGGAGTATGAGAATCAAGGGGTTGTAGCCTCCTTCTGGTTGGAGACAAATAATTCGAGTTATAGCTTCGTTTAGGTTGGAGCATGTAAATAAGGAGTTGTAGCCTCCTTCCAATTGCATCTAGAGAATTGGGAAGTTGGTGCTTCCAATGAATGTAAACTTTTATATATAAGAAAGCATTCTTCGGTTTTCTCCCATTTGGGTTTCCACGTAAATTTTGGTGTACTATTTATTTGATGTGATGTTTATTATGTGTATATGCTCATTGAATACAATCATATATGATACATTGATGATATATTGTTGATAAAGTTGAAGTTTATATATTGTGGTTAAAAGTGGTTAAAAATGGTAAAAGTGTTCATACCGATTCAACCCCGCCTCTCAGTATTCCAACAATTGGTATCAAAGAAGGTTCCTTTAGGAAATATTTTAACCACTGGAAGGTAGATCATGGAGAGAAACAATGTGTATATAAATGGAATACCACAGTTCAATGGTCAGAGCTATGAGATGTGGAGTATCAGGATAAAAACATTTTTATATGAATAGGGTTATGATGTTTGATAATCAGTTATTAGAGGATACACCACTACAAATAAATTGAAGACTGCAACCAAGAAGGAATTGAAAATAAAAAAATATATATCAATGGATTTCATCTGGGAAGGATTACTTGATCCGATAAGAGAGAAAGTTGGAAAATATTCATCAACTAAAGAAATTTGGGATAATATTCATAATATCTACTTTGAGAAGTCTTCTATCACAAAGCTAAATAATTATAAAGAATATACATCAAAATAACAAGAAGAAATATTCTTATCATGTCACACTGGTGCAAACCGCCCTTCTCTCCAAGGGTTGCACAACCTCCTAGTCTAAGATCTTCACAAGACTGAGCATAATTAGCTCTTCGGGTCCTTACTTTCCCTATGAAACAATTGACTTAGTCCCCTTTTCCCTTTAGCGCAGGTCATATGACACCCTCGATCTCTTCTAAGCAGTCTTTCTGCTTTTCTTATATTTCCAGTGCTAGCTCTTCCACACTAGCCTCTTTCCGCATAAGACCTCAGGTTGTGACCCTAGGCTTAGCTCCTTAAGTGTTTCAGGCTTTGGACGTTTTGATTGTAGCCTCTTCCAATTCTTCCAAATTTCGAAGTGTGAAATCCTCTCAACGAGATCTACGGATCTCATAATTTGAACAATTAACAGTTATGATCTCTTCGGAATCCTGCCTTCGCGAATCTTTGACACACTCAACTCCACAACTCTCAATTTTCGAATCAGAAATTATCTCCACATGTGTAGATCAAAGGTCCTCCTTAACCAATGATCAACGACTTAGATTTCACACTTCTCCCACTTTGAAACTTTGGGTTTCAACCTTTTTGACAAGGAATCCACCTTTCTCTCCCGAATCATAAACCCTGAATTATCCGTGGAAAATCAATGGTCTTTATCTCTCCCGGAACCAATGGTTGAGATCCACTTCGTGACTTCATGCTTCAGAGGTTTTCACCCCTCTTCACTTCAAATCTTCTTATTTGCGAATTTTGAAGGATCCGCACGACTAACTTGTGCGTGAATTCTCCAAGATCTAACGGTTATGTCTAACTAGTGTTTTGTCTCTTTCCTTTTTCATGTTGACAAATATTACATTGGTCTACAAATTTCTTCGCATATTCCCTCATACCTGGCCAATAATACAAACTATTCAACTATGATTTTTTTTTTCCATGACCGAAATGTCTAGCTAGACCTCCACTATGTTTTTATTTCAACAAATTATCTCTCATTGAGCATCTTGGTATGCACAATTGACTTCCTTTAAAAAAAAATCTATCCTGGATTAAATATTCTTCTCATGAGTTGTTATCCCTCAACAAATGATTTTCATATTCTTCATAAGCCTCCTTAAAATATGGATCATCCTGATCCATTTCCCTAAGGTGATCAAACTCTAAGGTATTCACTTGGAATTCCTGTACAACCAAACTCCTCCTGATCAAAGCATTTGCAACTTTATTATCACTTTGAAAAATATGTTTAAGGACAAAAGTAAAATTGTGCATGAATTCTACCCACTTAGCATGCCTCTGATTCAACTTATCTTGCCTAGTAGTAAATTTCAAAGCTTGATTATCACTATACAAGACAAACTCTTTTGGAATTAGATAATGTCTCCATTTCTTCAAGGATTGAATCACTGCATAAAATTCCTTGTCATATGTAGAATATTTCTCCTTAGTGTCATTCAAGTTCTCACTGAAATAAGCAACTGGCCTGTTATCTTGACTCAAAACTCCTCCAATGGTTATTCCACTTGCATCACATCTTACCTGAAATATCTTTCCAAAATATGGTAAATCCAGAATTGGTTGTTCTGTTATCTTCTTTTTCAACACTCTAAATCTTTTCTCATGATCCTCTGTCTAATTAAAATACTTATGTTTCTTTTTCATATTGTCCATTATGGGTGCACATATACCACTAAAATTTCTGATAAATTTCCTATGAAAACTTTCTAACCCATGAAAACTTCTCATATCAAATATCCTCCTTAGTGATGACCATTCTTTGACTTCTCTCACCTTCTATGGATCCATCTTCAATTCATTTGAAGAGATAACAAAACCCAAATATACGAGTTATGTCTTCATAAAATAACTTTTCTTCAAGTTTATTAACAACTTTTCTTGATGCAACTTCCTCATCACTAACCTCAAGTGTTTTAAATGTTCTTCCTATGTTTTTCTGAAAAATAATATATCATCTAGATATACAATGGAAAATTTACCTATGAATTCTTTCAGTACTTCATTCATCAACCTCATAAATGTTCTTGGAGCATTCGTCAATCCAAATGGCATGACTAAACATTCAAGCAAACCTTAATTTGTCTTGAATGTTGTCTTCCATTCATCTCTCTCTCTCATTCTTATCTGATGATATCCACTTTTTAAGTCTATTTTTGAAAAATAGCTTGATCCACCCAAAAAATCCATCAAATCATCCATTATGGATAAAGGTAATCTATACTTGATGGTAATCTTGTTGATGGCTCGGAAATATATACACATTCTCCATCCTCCGCCATTCTTTCGACTTAATATAGTTGGCATTGCACATGGGCTTAGAATTTCCCTGACTAAACCTTTTTCCAACAACTCTTGAGCTTGATTCTTAACTTCTTCATTCTCTCTAGGTGTCAACCTATACGCTGCTTTGTTTGGAAAACTAGCTCCTGGAATCAAGTTAATATGATGGCTAAAACTCCTAATGGGTGGTAATGAGTGAGGTAACACATCCACCACTATATCAGCAAAATTCTCTAAAAATTCCTAGATTTCTTCAGGTAAATCATATATGGAAGTATTGGTAAGGATGCCTCTTGGCTTCTTTACTACAAAAAATTGCATTTCTTGATCTTTCTTAATCTCCTTTAAGAGTTCCTTCCCACTCATGAGAATTATTCTTATGTTATCTTCTTCCTTTTCTTTCTTCTCTTCTATTGGCAACAACATGTGGGTTCTACCATTTTTCTCTAAAGTGTAAGTATTCTTTCTCCCATCATGAATGATATTTCTATTAAACTACCATGGTCTCCCCAACAAAATATGACAAACATCCATAGGAATTACATCGCACAAAATCTCATCTTTATAATCTCTTGTTTTAAATTCAACTTTTCATTGTTGACTTACCATTACTTGATGTCCTTTCTTCAACCATGATAATTTATACGGGCTTGGGTGTGTAGTTTTTTTCAGCTCTAGATTCTCCACCATATCGTTGGATACTAAATTATTAGTGCTCCCAATGTCTATAATCATCTTGGAAACTTTGTCCTTTTTTTTACGAGCAGGCTTGAACAACTTTGTTCGCTTAAATGAGTCTTCTATTTCCTTCTCTGGATTTAGAAGAACTTTCATCATCATAAGGTTATGTCCTCCTTCTGTTGTTTTTGCTTCCTCATTCGTCTGGGATTTAGAAATGTGTGCTTCTCCTCCTCCTTAGTTTTTCCTCTCGGGACATTCCCAAGACATATGTCATGTCTTTCCATAGACATAACATTTGACTTCGCCTCCTCTACCTCTTCCACTTACTCGAGGAAAATTATTTCTCCTACCAAATGGTCCTCTTCGAGAAATTCCTCCCCTTTCAAAGTGACCATATGATTTCCCGGTCTCATCCTTAATTTTATGTGCCTTATCACAGACAACTCCATTACCTCTATTTGAGCTTCTACCTCTACTTCGTTGACTCTGATTTCTGGCCAACTTTTCTTGTTATTTTAGTGCATTCTAATAAGAATCCTCCACTGTCCTTATGGTCATCATGCTAATCTCATCCTGGATTTCATACCTCAAGCCATTTATATACCTGAAAAAAAATTCATCATCTTTCTCCCTTTGTCCAGTCCTGATATTCAGCCTATAGAATTATTCTATATACTCTTTCACTGTCATACCCCTTTGTATCAGATTCTACAACTTCCTGAACAAATTTATTTGATAATCCTTAGGTATGAATTTAGCCTTAAGTTTGGCTACCATTATGTCCCAATTCTTTATCTTCTATTTTCCTTTACTCCTCCTCTCTGCCTACAGTTCATCCCACCACAGTGTTTCATGTTCCTTTACTCTAGTGACAACATGTCTCACCTTATTTCCTTCATTGACATATTCATAGTCGAAATACTTGTCCATGGACCTTATCTAGTCCAATAGTTCTTCAGCATCCAGGTTTCCTTCATACATTAGGTTTTCTATCTTTTCTCTAGCTCCCAACTTCACAACAACTTTCAATAAGAGTTCTTCAGCCACATATTCCCCTGTAGCTTCTTCAAATTCTATTTATTCGCTCTATACATCATTGGCGTCTCCAATGGAAGGTGTTCTCCTTTGAATTTCTTCCATCGCTTCAAATATTACACGAGGCTATCTCATTTATCTTCATACAACACAATTTTCTTGTAGAAATTAACTGAGGTCCTATGAGGCTGCCATCTAAGGTTTGTCCTTGACCTTAGTATGGCTCTAAGTTTCAACTGTATGGCTGTCTTCTTTTGCTATTTTAGGACAACAAACAGTCATCCCACTTTCTGCTCAATGTTTTATAGGTTAAGTGCTCTTTTAAGGTGCCCTTGCAAGTGTTCTCTTATCTCAATGTTAGCACATGCAATATAACTTAAAACACATAACACTACCTCTAGATATTGAACTTTAAAATGTTGATCTACACTTCTAAACATGCATAAATTTGACACAGGTATTTTTGGTCAACATGACCCTCGATAAAAAAACCCCGGGGAAAGCCAGTTTGGGATATATGTCTATATAATTGTGATTAAAGCAAGAGATACAACAAGTAATGAAATACAATGGAACATGTATACATAGCAAGCTCCTCACAAGCCTTGCCACAAGATCCAGAGAAAGAAGTGCCCAAACTGTGGTGCGCCCTCTCCCTTGGTTTCCCTCTGTACTGAACTGAGGCACCCAAGCTCATCTGTTGCCCAATGAAGAAATCCCTCCACAGGAATGTCCTCTCCTGTGCTGCCTCTCCATAGAAAATGTCAGAGCTAGAATCCTCCAAGCAGATCTGCTACCAGGTAGCTTCCAGTCCTCTCAACTCATGCACCCTCCTCCAAGCAGAAATGATCACAATAAATAAACTGAACCTGAAACGGAAAGTCTCTCTCCACAGAAACTAGCACCCAAGATCTCCTCTCCCAATGCATTAGACCTCAACATGATCTGACAAGTCCTCCTCTCCTCATGATCAAATGAAGGATGATAAATGTGCCCCTCCTCCTTAAGATGCGCCCCTCCTCCAAGCAAAGTGCTCCCTCTGAAGAATGAAGGCTAAACCTCCATGGATAACCTCTCCATGCAAGCTCCAAGCTAACAAGAACCTTTCCTCAAGCTCTCAAGGGTTTTACTGAAACCCTCATGAAGTGCGCCTCTCTCCTCCTCAAGATATGTGCCCTCCTTCTCTTCTCCAAAACTATCAAGTGAAGAATGAGTCTCCAAAATTCCTTTACCCTCTCTTTAGCCTCCTCATGCCAACCCTAAAAGATCAATGGCCTAGATTAGATCTAGCCAAGTCTAATCAATGGGTGAGATCAACTCCAATAATCTCACTAAGGAAACCCACTTTCCTTAGTTGCTTTATGTCTATTAATTCACCCACATTGTGAATTAATTGTCACTTTATGACTTAAGTGACATATTTCACATTTGACTTAAAACTCCTAAGTCAAAGTGAAATTAGAATCATAAAGTAAAGTACAAGGGTAAAAGTCTTCCCCCTTTGTGCTTAGAGACTCATAAGAACATGGGGACCACTTTCCAAGGTATCCGAATCTCAACACTCCCTCTTACTGAGGAAAGTGCTCATCACCACCAATCCGTCCCTACAGTGGACATGGTTGCCTCCTGGCATATGCTCGGTGAGTATGGATGTACCCTGATCGCTGAAAGTGGACTCTATCACAGATCTACTCAATCTGTATGATCTATAAATGGAACTGACTCTCCATCTATCTAAGATCACCTAGATCTTGGCATCACACCGAAGATCTCCACCTTGGTCTCCCACCAAGGATTTCCTCCTACTCTTGGAATCTCACCAAGAGTCACTACTCTTGGCATCTCACTAAGAGTCTCCCCCTCTTGGTCTCTCACCAAGGGTCATCAACTTGGCCTCTCGCCAAGTCACCTCCACCTGAAGTGGATCCAGAACCTGATCTGCCTGTCTCATAAGTCATGTGAGGCTCAAGCCTCTGTGGTGCTCTGCTGCTCCTCCTCCTCATCCTCTAATGCACTGAAGTTGTAGCACCATCTCTTTGTCTACTCGGTTGCTCTGAAACTGTAGCTATACTGGGTGGACTAGTCACCCACTCTGAATCTGTCTAGGGACATTGAGTCTGATCTCCCTCTGAATCACTATTGTGATTCAATCGATCCTCATCAACTCGGTCTCCCCAGCTAATGCTGGATGATCTAATGGTAGATAAAGTAGCAATGAATGTATACTCTCTGGCAAACCGATCACTGAACTCCATCTCCTCTGCTGTCATTGTTGACCCATCCTGTTTCTTCTTCTTCTTCTTCTTCTTGGGACACTGTCCTACATAGTGACCCATCTCTCCACAAGCAAAGAATCTCACTGTGCTCATGTCTCTCCTCTTCCCACTGCTGTTGCTACTCTCTCCTCCCTATGGTGGGGCCCCAAACTTGGGACCCTGCCAACCTCCACAGCCAGTCTTCTTCTTTCCCTTTGTCCAAAAAGCAAGTTCCTCGTCAGAAAAAATTGTCTGCTACTACTGCTGCTTCTATCCAGAAGCCTCAGCTGCAAGCCTAATCTCCTCCTGGACGAAGTCATCCCACATCCTCTCCCATGTAGGCATAACCTCCCTAGCAACAATGCCCCGTACAAATGGACCCCATGATTTGGTGAAGCTATTCATAGCTTGCCTCACCAAAGAGTTAGGGTTTACAACCTCTCCGATGGCTGCCAACTCATCTCTGATCTGTGTGTATCTACCAAGGAATGAAGTAATCGACTTGTCTTCGAGCATGTGAATTCCCCTCAGTCGGTCATGAAGAACCATAATCCGGTTCTCATTAGAGCTCTCATACAACTTGCACAAATATGCCCACATATCAAATGCACAAGTATTACCAGTCAAGTGGGAAATAATGTGATCTCTCACAGCATCACATATGATCCTCTTTGCCTTGTTGTTCCTCCTCCTGAATTCTTCTACCAAGACAGGAGCAGTGACAAAAATGGGAGGAACAACTGCCTCGACTATGTCCCATATCTCGAGATCCTCTAAGAAAAAGACCATCCTCGCCTTCCAAGGTGACCAATTGCTAGCCCTGACTAGCCTGTCCTCCACACACATCTGAGATACTGACATGTCTGCCAACTGTGCTCACTCCGATGCTCCCAACGCAGAGGAATGTTGCCTCACTCCTGTCAACACAGGTGTGAAAAGAGGCAAGTGAATCCACGACCTCACTCCTAATATCTAGGTGTGAAAAGAGGTCGTCGATACAGCCTCACTCCTATCCATGCAGGTGTGAAAAGAGGTTGTCCACAAGTGTCAAAAAATCATCCCAACAAATCTGCCCACAACTGTCCACCCAAACTGTAAACTAGTTGTCCAAAATTTGCCCTGAGCTGTGAAACTAGAAATGAAAGAGAGGTACCTTCAGATCTGAAGTTTACCCACTATTTTGGACTGTAAACTTGTTTTCCAAAACAGCCAACAAATCTTATATAAAAACTTCTCCAAACTGCCCAAAAAGTGCTCCAAAATCAGCAAGTTTGAGCCACCTTTGGCTCTGATACCATGTAGAAATTAACTGAGGTCCTATGAGGCTGCCATCTAAGCTCTATCCTTAACCTTAGAATGGCTCTAAGTTTCAACTGTACGTCTGTCTTATTTTGCTGTTTTAGGACAGCAAACAGTCATCCCACTTTCTGCTCAATGTTTTATCGGTTAAGTTCTCTTTTAAGGTTCCCTTGCAAGTGTTTTCTTATATCAATGTTAGCACATGCAATATAACTTAAAACACATAACACTACCTCTAGATCTTGAACTTTAAAATGTTGATCTACACTTCTAAACATGCATAAATTTGACACAGGTATTTTTGGTCAACATGACCCTGGATAAACCCCCCCCAGGGAAAACCAGTTTGGGATATATGTCTATATAATTGTGATTAAAGCAAGAGATACAACAAGTAATGAAATACAATGGAACCTGTATACATAGAAAGCTCCTCACAAGCCTTGCCACAAGATCCAGAGAAAGAAGTGCCCAAACTGTGGTGCGCCCTCTCCCTTTGTTGCCCTCTGTACTGAACTGAGGTGCCCAAGCTCATCTGTTGCCCAATGAAGAAATCCCTCCACATGAATGTCCTCTCCTGTGCTGCCTCTCCATAGAAACTGTCAGAGCTTGAATCCTCCAAGTAGATATGCTACCAGGTAGCTTCCGGTCCTCTCAACTCATGCACCCTCCTCCAAGCAGAAATGACCACAATAAATAAACTGAACCTGAAACTGAAAGTCTCTCTCCACTGAAACTAGTGCCCAAGCTCTCCTCTCCCAATGCATCAGACCTCAACCTGATTTGACAAGTCCTCCTCTCCTCATGAGAAAATGAAGGATGATAAATGCGCCCCTCCTCCTCAATATGCGCCCCTCCTCCAAGCAAAGTGCTCCCTCTGAAGAAGGAAGGCTAAACCTCCATGGATAACCTCTCCATGCAAGCTCCACGCTAACAAGAACCTCTCCTCAATCTCTCAAGGGTTTTACTCAAACCCTCATGAAGTGTGCCCCTCTCCTGCTCAAGATATGCGCCCTCCTTCTCTTTTCCAAAACTCTCAAGTGAAGAATGAGTCTCCAAAATGCCTTTACCCTCTCTTTAGCCTCCTCATGACAACCCTAAAAGATCAATGGCCTAGATTAGATCTAGCCAATTCTAATCAATGGGTGAGATCAAGTCCAATAATCTCACTAAGGAAACCCACTTTCCTTAGTTTCTTTATGTCTATTAATTCACCCACATTGTGAATTAATTGTCACTTTATGACTTAAGTGACATATTTCATTTTTGACTTAAAACTCCTAAGTCAAAGTGAAATTAGAATCATAAAGTAATGTACAAGGGTAATAGTCTTCCCCCTTTGTTCTTAGAGACTCATAAGCACATGGGGACCACTTTCCAAGGTATCCAAATCTCAACACTCCCTCTTACTGAGGAAACTGCTCGTCACCTCCAATCTGTCCCTGCAGTGGACATGGTTGCCTCCTGGAATATGATCGGTGAGTATGGTTGTACCCTGATTGCTGAAAGTGGACTCTGTCACAGATCTACTCAATCTGTATGATCTATAAATGGCACTGACTCTCCATCTATCTAAGATCACCTATATCTCTTCATCACACCGAAGATCTCCACCTTGGTCTCCCACCAAGGATTTCCTCCTACTCTTGGCATCTCACCAAGAGTCACTACACTTGGCATCTCACCAAGAGTCTCCCCCTCTTGGTCTCTAACCAAGGGTCATACAGAACCTGAAGTGGATACAGAACCTGATCTTCTTGTCTCATAAGCCATGTGAGGCTCAAGCCTCTGTGGTGCTCTACTTCTCCTCCTCATCATCCTCTAATGCACTGAAGTTGTAGCACCATCTCTCTATCTACTCGGTTTCTCTGAAACTGTAGCTATACTGGGTGGACCAGTCACCCACTTTGAATCTATCTAGGGACATTGAGTCTGATCTCCCTCTGAATCACTGTTGTGAGTCAGTCGGTCCTCATCAACTCGGTCTCCCCAACTAATGTTGGATGGTGTAATGGTAGATAAAGTAGCAATGAATGCACACTCTCTGGAAAACCGATCACTGAACTCCATCTCCTCTGATGTCGTTGCTGACCCATCTTGTTGCTTCTTCTTCTTGTTGTTGGGACACTGTCCTGCATAGTGACCCATCTCTCCATAAGCAAATCATCTCACTGTGCTCATGTCTCTCCTCTTTCCACTGTTTTTGCTGCTCTCTCCTCCCTGTGGTGGGGCCCTAAACTTGGGACCCTGTCGACCTCCACGGTCGGTCTTCTTCTTTCCATTTTTCCAAAGAGCAAGTTCCTAATCAATAGAAATTGTCTATTGTTATTGCTGCTGCTATCCAGAAGCCTTGGCTGCAAGCCTAATCTCCTCCTGGACGAATTCATCCCACATCCTCTCCCATGTAGGCATAACCTCCCTGGCAACAATGCCCCGTACAAATGGACCCCACGATTTGGTGAAGTTATTCATAGCTTGCCTATCCAAAGAGTTAGGGTTTACAACCTCTCTGATGGCTGCCAACTCATCTATGATCTGTGTGTATCTACCAAGGAATGAAGTAACTGACTCGTCCTCAAGCATGTGAATGCCCCTCAGTCGGTCATGAAGAACCATAATCCAGTTCTCATTAGAGCTCTCGTACAACTTGCACAAAGATTCCCACATCTCAAATGCCCAAGTCTTCCCAGTCAAGTGGGGAATAATGTGATCTCTCACAGCATCACATATGATCCTCTTTGCCTTGTTGTTCCTCCTCCTGAATTCTACTACCAAGACGGGAGCAGTGACAGGAATGGGAGGAACAACTGCCTCGACTATGTCCCATAGCTCGAGATCCTCTAAGAAAAAGACCATCCTTGCCTTCCAAGGTGACCAATTGCTAGCCCTGGCTAGCCTGTCCTCCACACGCATATGATATACTGACATGTCTACCAACTGTGCTCACTCTGATTCTCCCAATGCAGAGGAACGCTGCCTCACTCCTGTCAACACAGGTGTGAAAAGAGGCAAGTGAATCCACGACCTCACTCCTAATATCTAGGTGTGAAAAGAGGTTGTCTCAATAGCCTCACTCCTGTCCATGCAGGTGTGAAAAGAGGTTGTCCACAAGTGTCAAAAAATAAGCCCAACAAATCTTCCCACAACTGTCCACAAACACTGTAAACTAGTGGTCCAAAATCTGCCCTGAGCTGTGCAACTAGCAATGAAAGAGAGGTACCTTCAGATCTGAATTTTACCCACTGTTTTGGACTGTAAACTTGCTGTCCAAAACAGCGAACAAATCTGATATAAAAACTTCTCCAAACTACCCAAAAAGTGCTCCAAAATCAGCAAGTCTAAACCACCTTTGGCTTTGATACCATGTAGAAATTAACTGAGGTCCTATGAGGCTTCCATCTAAGGTATTTCCTTGACCTTAGTATGGCTCTAAGTTTCAACTGTAGGGCTATTTTCTTTTGTTGTTTTAGGACAACAAACAGTCATCCCACTTTCTGCTCAATGTTTTATAGGTTAAGTGCTCTTTTAAGGTTCCCTTGCAAGTGTTTTCTTATCTCAATGTTAGCACATGCAATATAACTTAAAACACATAACACTACCTCTAGATCTTGAACTTTAAAATTTTGATCTACACTTCTAAACATGCATAAATTTGACATAGTTATTTTTGGCCAACATGACCCTGGATAAAAACCCCCCGGGGAAAACCAGTTTGGGATATATGTCTATATAATTGTGATTAAAGAAAGAGATACAACAAGTAATGAAATACAATGGAACCTATATACATAGCAAGCTCCTCACAAGACTTGCCACAAGATCCAGAGAAATAAGTGCCTAAACTATGGTGCGCCCTCTCCCTTTGTTGCCCTTTGTACTGAACTGAGGTGCCCAAGCTCATCTGTTGCCCAATGAAGAAATCCCTCCACAGGAATGTCCTCTCCTGTGCTGCCTCTCCATAGAAACTGTCAGAGCTCGAATCCTTCAAGAAGATATGCTACCAGGTAGCTACCAGTCCTCTCAACACATGCACCCTCCTCCAAGCAAAAATGATCACAATAATTAAACTGAACCTGAAACTGAAAGTCTCTCTCCACAAAAACTAGCTCCCAAGCTCTCCTCTCCCAATGCATTAGACCTCAACCTGATCTGACAAGTCCTCCTCTCCTCATGAGCAAATGAAGGATGATAAATGCGCCCCTCCTCCTCAAGATGTGCCCCTCCTCCAAGCAAATTGCTCCCTCTGAAGAATGAAGGCTAAACCTCCATGGATAACCTCTCCATGCAAGCTCCAAGCTAACAAGAACCTCTCCTCAATCTCTCAAGGGTTTTACTCAAACCCTCATGAAGTGCGCCCCTCTCCTCCTCAAGATATGCGCCCTCCTTCTCTTCTCCAAAACTCTCATGTGAAGAATGAGTCTCCAAAATGCCTTTACCCTCTCTTTAGCCTCCTCATGCCAACCCTAAAAGATCAATGGCCTAGATTAGATCTATCCAATTCTAATCAATGGGTGAGATCAACTCCAATAATCTCACTAAGGAAACCCACTTTCCTTAGTTACTTTATGTCTATTAATTCACCCACATTGTGAATTAATTGTCACTTTATGACTTACGTGACATATTTCACTTTTGACTTGAAACTCCTAAGTCAAAGTGAAATTAGAATCATAAAGTAAAGTTCAAGGGTAATAGTCTTCCCCCTTTGTGCTTAGAGACTCATAAGCACATGGGGACCACTTTCCAAGGTATCCAAATCTGAACATTTCTATAGGTGGTTCTCCACATACCCTCAGTGACATCGCTTCAACTTTTCCTAACACACAGAGTACAACTTCAATCCCTTTTTCAGGATTTGATACCACTTGGTCCAAACCCCCCTTCTCTCCAAGGGTTGTGTGACCACCCAGTCTAGGATCTTCACAAGACTGAGAAGAATTAACTCTGCATGTCTTTACTTTCCCTCTGAAACAATTCACTTAGGCCCCTTTTTCCTTTAGCGCATGTCGTATGATACCTGCGATCTCTTCTAAGCGTTCTTTATGATTTTCTTAGATTTTGGGTGGTAGCTCTTCCACACTATCCCCTTTTTGCATAGGTCCTCAGGATGTGACCCAGGCTTATCTCCTTAAGCGCTTCGATCTTCATATGTTTTTATTGCAGCCTTTGCCAATTCTTCTGAATTCCGAACCGAGGATTCCTCTAAACGAGATCTACAACTCTAATCATTCGAACAACTAATGGTTATGATCTCTTTGGATTCTTGCCTTTGGGAATATTTAACACACTCAACTCCACAACTACTGATTTTTGAACAACGAATTATCTCCACATGCGGAGATCAATGGTCTTCCTTAACCAACGATCAATGACTTAGATCGCACCCTTGTCCCACTTCGAAACTTCGAGTTTTGACCTTTTTCACAATGGCTCCACCTTTCTCTTCCGAATCACGAACCCTGAATTCTCACTGGACAATCAATGGTCCTTATCTCTCCCACAACCGATGGTCGAGAGCCACTTCATGACTTCGTTATTCGGAGGTTTTCACCCCTCTTCACTTCAAATGTTCCAATTTGTGAGTTCCGAAGGATCCTCATGACTAACCAGTGCAAGACTTCTCCAAGATCTAATGGTATGAAATGATTTGGCTACTCCTAGGTGAATCTTGATCCTTTATCTTATCCAACCTTCAAAAATTCTTCTTTTGAAGGATTTCTCCTGCTAAATCCTCTGTACTTTCTCTTCCTTTAAACTTTAAATTCCTCCAAGGGATTTCTTCAACACTTATTCGATTTTTTATCATGTGCACTCCTTGCAACTGAACTTTGCACTGTCTTATGAGAAAAACCGAGTTATTTCTCCAATGTTTTCTCCAAGTCAAAGACTTCACATATGCACTCCTTGCACTTAATATGCACACTTTACATACAAAAGTTCCTCGCTATCTCTTTCGAGTTTCAAGTCGAAAAAGACTTATTCACATGCACTCCTTGCGTTCGGTATGAACTCCTTGCATAAACTTATAGAAGAGAAACAATTGAAACCTATTCAATTTTTCATGAATTCATTCATTCACCATGAACCTCATACATTCATAAAACTCATAAAAACAGTAAAACTATAAAACAGGATCAACACTGTGAAAATGGATAAATTCTCCTATGTTCTATTAAATCCAAAAACTCATGGTTACCACTGCTATCTCTTACAAACAATACAATAAAAAAAATTGTCTCAACCGTGAACACTTTTCGTTCTTCTTCCTCTTATCTAAGTTCTATCACCTTCTTCTCTAGCGGTTACCTACTCAACTTAATTAAATGAAAACTAATGACTAATAAGGGATAATATCCAACACCTTTAATATCTTACAATCATGTAAGGATTTACAATGATCTGTCATTTCAAATGATGGCCCGACTTTACATAGAACTATTTAATTAACAAGAAATTCAAAAACAAATCTCCACGTCTCTACCAAGCTGGTTAAGAGTCAGTTTGGTTCTTTCAATGTGTTGAGGTGTCGATTTCAACTTCCACTTTTACTTTTCTTGATTCGATAGAAATTCTCCTGCATCACACAGAAATTTAGAAGAATAATTATGTGAATAAGACATATTAGATGTTGAAGTGGAGTTAGTGAGTGCTCCAGACAAATTGATGAAATAAAGGAAGAAAAACAAGTCACTTGAGGAACAATTAGTCAACAAGAATTCTAAATAAATATCTGAATAATCCTAACAGGTCATCATGAATCTAAAAGCTCAATTGTAAGAAGGAAAAAGTATTTAAGAAGCATATAAAAGTCATATGGAAGAAAAACAATGTTTGGAAGTCGAAATAGTAGCATGAAGAAAGGAAGCAGAGAAGAGAGATAAGATTTCGACAGATCATCTCAAGGAAATATCTGAGGATTTAAACCATCTTGAAGAAAAAAAATTCAACAAGAAAGATGACTTGAAGGATAAATCAACTCCTTGAATATTGTTGCCATCCATTTTCATTCCTATCTTTTCCTTACAAGCTGCCTACACAAGGGTTTTGAACCCGCATTACTCATCGCAATTCTTTAAAAAAAAATGACACTATTATCTTTGCTTTCGCATATCTGCTTCTCGTTTTCATTTTCACGACTGCAAGCGTGAAAACCTAGAGTTGGGATTCATGTTGATAGCATTAAAATGATCTTTTGGATTGTTATAAATATTTTTGTTTATGTGGTCATAACTCTTTTACCTCCTGCTCACCACTGCTCACACATTTACCAAAACACCAAACCACCATTCACTTTGCATTTGACTTTTGTTTCGATTTATAAGTTCGTTGATGTAGTGATTTTTGGTGTCTTTGATTAAACCCTTGGTGCAATGGTTTCGTAGAACGCATTAATTTTGTGATTAAATCCCTTGTGTAATGTTCAATATAGTGTTTTTTTTCAAATCATACAAATACTATTGTTGATTTAACATTCAGACCAATTTTTGGTTATGAACACCATGGTTTTCAAATGGTTATTTGATATTTCATTTGGTCAAAATCTTTTTGGTTATGCATTTTATGGCTTTCAATGATTATGTGATAATCCATTTGACATTTGGTTTACAATGATTTGGATTGTGATTTGAATGAAACTATTACCAAGGCGTCGTCGATTGTACATGTCAACATGATAGTTTTCCATGGTTTCAATTTACTCCACCACTGTATCCACATGCATAAGCATTAACGCTCTGTCTTTCATTTTGGGTTGCCTTTGCTTGTTTTGGGGAAGATTTGGGAAAGTGGTGTTGTTTCTACCCTATCAAACCCTCTCGCTGATTACCCCATTGATTTTGTGTTGCTAGTCATGGTCCCTATAGTGCAAATTGAAGCCCATGGTGTCTAGACTTTGTTTAGGCTAACCCCGTAATTGCCTTCCAGAGACACATTTGTGCATGAGCGGTTCTGGGCAAACGGTTTTGAATCAGATCAAACCCTTGAAAACCCAGAACCGAAATTACCCCCTTTACCTTCAGTGGGGGAGGTTTCCTCAGAAATTGGGTTTTTACAAAGATATATCTCGTCCTTTAGAGGTCAAATCTCAGTTTTTCTCTGTGGCTGAAGGGAGCGTTTTGGTCTATTTGCAAGTGTTGAAACATCTGTGACTTCTCCAGGCCTGTGAATTAGCATCCCACAACACCCCTCTCACTCGTCCAACCATGTGTCTCAGCCTCTCACTATGAACCCTTGATCAATCCAAAGGATATTCAACCAGTCTGCCAGCAAGTTTTACATCTACAAGACATGTGATTTTTAAAAGAAAAAAACGTGTAAGAAGCTACAACCATCATGATTCGATTTGATTTCACAATGGCTAGTATGATTTTGTTTAATTTTAGCATGATTTTGTCTTTCTTAAAATAGAATAAATGATTTTTTGGCTCAAATCGAATACATTTCTGTTTTGATTGAATTGATTCAATGAGATTCTGTAGCTAGTCATAAAATTTGAATTTTTGTTGATTTTACAATTAAACACTATCTAAAATCATTTGTTTTTGTGTAGCTACAGGTACACACGAATTTCAATGGGGTTTGGATCGATAATGGAATTTTAGAACACGCTTTTTGCTACACAATTTTGGGATTAGGTTGTTAGTCTTAGGCAGAAATAGGAATCTGGGAGATTGTTCCCATATTTTGTGCAAATAGTTTTGATGATTTCCACAGGGAATGTTTCATCCTGTGGCCTTTATATACTTATTATTTTTTGTAAACAAGCCATCATTGTTGGGAGAATAGAGACTATGGGATGATGATTATATAGACTCAAATGGAAGTGGATTTGTTGTACGACTTTAGCTTCAATTTATCTTACTTTTGTTCAAGTTTCTGTGCATTTTAATTTGTAATCAAATTATTGACTACTTTAGATATCAAGATTTCTTACAGGTAGATGCGATATGATTTAATGTATTGTCCATATTTGATGTATCTCGTTTTACTTACAACAATTACCTTGTTTTAATTTAATGAATAGAAGGTTAATCTTATTGGTTAAATGAGAAGTTATGCACAAATCTTCGCACTGGGATTTATCTAAATGTGATTATTTGTAAACTATAAAATTGTTGTTGCTATATCTCTTGTTTGTTCTGTCATTCGTATTCAAGAGCGTCGTTGCTTCCTATTTACGAGAATATTTTTGCAAAATATGGTGCGGGTTTTCCTCCATCAAACAGCTAAATCGAGTACTATGCACAGGACAAGTAGGAGGTGACAATTTCAGGTCAGTTTGTTATTTTATTTTAATAGTTTAATTAATATAAGGATTCATTGTACTTTAGATAGATATATAATACAGATTGTTGTTTTTATTACTTATTTAGATAGCTATCATTTCGTTTCTCAACACAGATTATTATTCTCATTTCTTAGTTAGATAGCTGTCAATTTACTTCCTGTTTGTAAAAGTTATAAAAAAATCAAAATTTTTTGAACGATAGCTTCACTGTAAATTTATACATGATTTTTGCAGGTTTTCGATTAAAAATTTGCTATCTCTGAATACTGTACATATCATAGAAATATAATTGTATTGATAACTGAACATTTAATAATTAGAACTATTGTTGTATAATATTAGTAAGTAAACTGTATATATAGTTTTCGATTTGTATATAGTTTGCAGTAGTTTTTTTTCACTTAGATTAGTTTCTTTAGTTTAGTTTTTCTTTCACTTTCCTAGGACTTAGATCGGCTAACGGAGTCGCTAAACCCGTCGGAGTGGATTAATCCAAACAGCTTGGGTTATTTAGACAAACCCGGACCGGATCCACCCCTCCAATTGACGAGCGATCAATTTTGCCCGTCAACAAATATCCAAATTGAATAAGAAAAGAGATTAGAAGAAGTTATGAAGATTGAAATGATGAAGAAAGAAGAAGAGGTTGAGAAGATTGAAGAAGAAGTTTTCATATTAAGAGTTAAAATCATCAAAATAAAAAAGAACATTGAAGAGAGAGTAGCATACACATCATCAGTAAATAAAGTTGAAGAGAAACACTCCAGGTTGCTAGAAAGGAAGAATGAAGAAAAGAGAAAGAGTTATGTAGAAGTACTCAAAAGAAGGAATCACGATCAACAAGAATCAAATAATAATGAGTATAATAGAGATACATCTTCAAAAATAACTTCCATATTCAAGCAAAAAAGAATCTTCAATCCTGATAAAGGGATCAATAGAAGAGAAGATCATGATCAGCCAAGGCGGGAATTCACAAGGACTACACCACAAAGAATACCATTCACTCTAAGGTATGCAAATGTTTTGTATGGTCATTGCTTTATTTGTACTAAATTTGGACATAAGGCTATATATTGCAGAGCATATGGAAGAAATGTTCATACAATAAATACCTATGTAGCTCCCCACAACATTGAATGTTACAAATGCCACAAAGTCCTCAGAATTGTAGAAGCATAATAAATCCCATCATGAAATAAAATATCGATGTTAGACACACAAATATTTGGAGAAGAAAATAAAGACAACAAGAGCAGGTAAATAAATAACAGGTCCCAAAGATCATAGGATTAGTAGTAGTGTGAGAAATAAAAGAAGAGAAGGTGTATAAAGAATAGGCCCAAGAGATTTTACTTTTAGGAATTGTAGTGTAAGATTATAATGAATCCACAAGCAAAAAGGAATAAGTCATAGTTCATAAAGATTATGTGTCTGCAGAGGAAGAATAAGATTAATCTGCATTAGGGTGGATTCCTCCATTGTTCTGAGCGATCCATATTGGAGACTCCAAGTAAATGTGAGTCTTAAATAAGGGGAGTCAGTGTAGTAGCTACTAGAGAACATAAAACATCCTTTGAGTAGCTTGAAGTGTTTATAGAGATGTATTCATAGCAGTCAGATAACATAAGTACAAAATAACAAATTGATTGATTGAGAAGTAGTGTTCCCATGAAGATATGAGAGGAATATCGTTGACACACTATTCTGGAAAGATATATTCATTACATATTTAAAAATGTATTGTAGATCAGTGGACATATTTCGTTCATTGTGAGAAACATTAATATGTCATGATCGATTACAACACATAATCCTTCACTATAATACAATGATAGATGGGTCAACATTATGGATAGTTGAGTAGTAGAGTTATGGACATCTTATGACATATGGACAAAGATGTATTTATGAGAGAATTGGAAGGTCTAGACAGATATATGACAGAGCATACTTACAAATTGGAGCCAATGGAATTAGTGGACAAGTGGAATTAGTTAGTCATAAGAAGACAAGAAGTGAAAGGCATAGCAGAACAGGGAAATATCAACCTTCAACAAAGGATATATCTTCAGAGGGACATTGTTGAACATCATGGTCATGTTGGAAAATTGGTTATCATTGATGTCAACCCTTGGAGAGTGTTACACGTCAAAGTCACTCATTGCAAAGATGGCAAGTGTCGTCATTATAAATACTGCAAGTGTCACATATTGGTTGCAACTTTTGCAAACATCATAATACTTCTGTCGTCTCTCTAAGGACATCATAAGGACACTGAGACACCTCAAATACTAGTTTTGAAGAAGGAAAATCAATTGATAGAAGAGTACAAACCTTGTGCCATTGAAAAAAGCCACTAAAACATCAATTTTTGGAGGGAGCACCCCCCTACCTAATGAAAGTGAGTGCTGGCACTCTGTACTCCCTTATAGAGGAGCGTTCCAGTTCTATGTGCCCCTTTTGAGGGAGTGCTTCTCTTTTTTGGGTGAAATCCGATTTGTTGGAGGAAATTAGGGGACAATCCCCTCAATATCTGAACGTAGTTTGGTTCAAATCTTGGGTCAAGGCATGATCCTAGGAGAGATCCACAATTGAAGGAAAGGAATCCTCAACTTATCCCAAATATCTCTCAAGTGGTTAGGCCTCTCCAAGCATATATAAGGAGTCCTCCTCATGGTAGAAGGGGGGGATGGAGATTGAGAATTACACCAAACTTATGATCCCATAAGTGAGATGCCATCAAAGCAATCAGTGTAGAATACTTGATCAAAGGGTTGGACAAGGAGAACTAGAAGAAGATGTTGCACCTTCATCAAAGGATTGTAAGTTCTTTTACTTGTTCTTATTAATATATCAATGCTTGGCATGTTTATTTCAAATTTATGTTTGTTCCCACATGAGTTTGTCTTCAGTTGATAGATCTATGTTTGAGATAATCTTAATAGAATAGGAAGTTCTTTGTACCTTTGTTTTCTTTACAAGACCTGTTGAGGAGCTCAGGATTGGAGCTCAGCTTGGATCTTGCAAGGACAAACGTCGTTAACATGGTACATATCCCTCTTCTTCCTTTTCACATATTAGCTTAATCAGATCTAAAAAGAATGTCAGTGTCCATGTTAAGCACTTTTCTGTCTTGGCCTTAGGAGTCTAGAGACCAAGAGGGAATCCGCTTGTCCGCAGGAGGATTCACCTGTAAAAGAAATTGGTGACTCCACTGGGGAGGATCTCTGATTTTTGTTTCCATTCCCAGATCTTGTTTTGGTCCTTTTCCCTTTTCTTGACCTTCTCCATACTGTCTTTGATTCTTAGATTTGTTTGATTACCTCTTTATTTCATCATGATCACCCTGATTTGCTGAGCTTGCTTGGAATTTTGTTTTTCTGAGTGCTTTTCTGAGTTTTTAGAGTAGATCACTCCCCCTCTGTTCTTGTGAGAGAGATAGCACCCCCCTTTAGCCTTACACACAGTGCTAGAACACTCTAGTGCCCCTTACATCAGAGTGCTACCCCTTTCTGTGAGGAATTCTCCAGAATTTTCATCTTCTGAAGTTGTTTCTTCATTTTGGATTTGGCTCAGGAGTGTCATCCTCTCAGTTTCATCTTGGTATTGGTCTTCAACACCCTATTTCTAAGAATTGATCTCTTTTTATTTTGGATTTTGATGTTTCCTTTCCTTACTTTGAAGTCATTCTTCTTCTTTATTGATTTAGAGGTGTCTTAATGCTTTCTTCACGTTTAGTTGGTTGAGTAGAAACCTTTGTGAGGAATTTCAAATATATGTGTATCATCCCATTTGATCTTTGAGGTATTTTGTCCAAAACTTTTTCATTATTTTGAGTTTTTTTTGGTTTCATTTTGTAAAGTTTTTGATCTTTGTCTTGCTTGTCTTTTTTTTTTTAAGTAAGAAGTGAAAATTATATTAGAAACCTTCCAAAGGAAAAATAGAGATTCTAGGTATAGTGATAGTTTTGACTCTGCTGATGGGGCTGCCCCAATAGAGGGGAAACCAGCCCAATCATCAGCTCAGTCATCAAAATATTTATAAAGCTGACATGGCACTAAAGTCTGAAACTATATAAACAGCAACAGAGAATGACACGTAACCTAAAAGCTTGGCACATAATTTAAACGCTTGACACATAACCTGGCCAGGTGCCTTGGAGATCTCCAGGCCACGGCTCCTCTTCAATAATCGTTGTTCCATCCCCCCATTACTCTTTTCCCTTCGCTATGTCGTCGATGCTCTGATTGGTGTTCTCAGTATCCTTCGTCTGAGGCTCGGCCTCGAGCTCGCATTCAATCCTTTTCTCCACGAACACTGCGTTGGACTGCATTCCTGTATCTTCACCGTGGGTGGTGGCGCCGGGTTCCTTTCGCTCATCTGCCTGGACGCCCCCGAAATCATCCACTGGTTCAGGCTTGGAGGTCTCTCCTCCTGGGTCTGTAGGGACAGTTTCTTGCAGAGATGAGAGGAGTTGGAGAAAGAGCTCAATTTTCTCATTGTTTAACTCGAGACGGAACCTTAAGTCTTCCACCCCCTGGCGGAGGTTGAAGACTAGACCATGGAGGATGGATATCTTGTCCTTAAGTTTCTCTCCGTGAAGTGAGTCTGCAGGGGTGCAATTTTCATGGGGTTGGCCATGCGAGGTTGAAGGGTGTTGGGTTGCAGAGGTGCCAGGAGGAGCCGTGAAAGGTGAGCCAGGTGGTTCGGTCATCGACAGTGAGTGAAGGACGCGCCAAGCCGAGCCGTGCGATTGAGGAACTAGTGCTTGGAGATGGGTGATTTCTTTCGCAGGCGATGCCATAGGCTGACGAGGTCTCTAGGGAGAGCCTCGTTTTGGCCTCCCTCTCAACCTTAGCTTATGTTTCGGCATAGAATTACTATAGCAGCAGGCGAGAGTCTAGAGGTAAAGGGTAGTTTCCGGGGGGTCACATGTGCTAGCCCTCGTCAACCATGGCCTTGGTCGGAGGAGAACCTCCAGCCAACAACACATATAGTGAGCCATAACCAGTAGCTGCGCCAGACCAAATACGTTGGGAGGGAGTGGCGTTAATGCTCGCTCGTATGTCATGAGGAGTATTAAAGTTGCGGGAGGGTGGCGGATGGGGGCACGAGCCCATCACGTGTCTCCGTGCCCAGCTGGCGATCTTTGCGCTCCTCCGAATGCCATGTATCCACTGATAACACCCCATCTGAAGATCTTTGTCTTGCTTTTTAATCATAACAAGAGTGTGTCTTTGTTTGTGAGAAATTTTCTTATGTTTGTCTGAACCTTTTTGGTCTTAAAATTTGAATGACATTAGAAGTTTTGCATTAAAATTGATAATCACTCACATAGAAAGAAAAAGGATATTTTTATGATTGTTTTTGAATGTTAGAATAAATTTTATGAGATTTTTAGCTTTACACCGAATTTGAGTGAGAAACAAATTGCTTGAGGACATTGCATCATAGTGTTTGATAGTGAAAACAACTTTTCTCCTTCCCTTAAATAGGCATTCATCGAAAGAAACGATTGCTTATCATATTTTATGCATTTTTGGGGAATTGAGTCATAACACCATCAGTTTCACTTTCATACACCTTTTGAGTAAAGAAAAGCTACAAAATGAACGCTAATTAAAAATTATCTAGAACATTTTGTTTTTAGGATATTCCACCAACATTAGACTAGGATTAGCACTTTGGATTAGGCTGTGAGTACAACTCTCCAAAGTTTTCAAGAAAACAAACATTAGCATCCTGTGATAGGGAGAGTCAAATCCAAATGTCATATAGGATTTCTAGGATCCCCCTCTCACACAAGAGTTACACACGAGGTCGCATTCAGGAGATCTATGGAGCATATCTCTCCGTGGTTCAACCATTTGTAGTGGTCAGATCGTATATTGAGGGTTCTTCTTGAGGTTCGGTTGGTTTCATTTGGTCTCAATGCTTTGTGAACTCCGAATCTGTTCAAGTTCCTCTGGAGTTCTACCGGTCCACTTTTCCTTAGTTCCCTCAAAGAATTTCAGACTTGTTATCTATTGAAAAGTCAACAAGAAACATGTGTCTAATTTACTTTTCCCTTAATTAAATTAGACAATAAATATTAATCTATTATCTCATTCATAACTGAGTGATTTGGAATTGTAACAGAATTATAAGTGTAGTTAAGTGAGTTAATATCAATTGTACTAGTTGTAACTAAGCATGCACTAGTGAGAGTTCAGTTAATCAGTGAACTCACATGCAACTGAAGATTCGCCATGGTTAACTACATGCATGTCAGTTCCAATGGAGATCCAGTTGAGATAACAGGTGAAAGGGATAGTTTGGATATCAGTTGTGATTTGTTCACACAGTTAGTGGGTTCACTAATGTATTTAGTGAACACGAGACTGAACATTTTCTATGCAGTTAACTAGCTAAGTCAAGCGATGGTTAAGCTTACCAAACTATTTTGGAAGGGAAGTAAGCGTGTCCTGAGATATATGAAGGGCACATCTGAGTATGGATTATGGTACAGATAGACGGATGAGGTGAAGTTGCATGGCTTCACAGATGCAGATTGGGCGGGTAGTCCAATGGACAAAAAGAGCACATCAGGAGGGATCTTTAGTATCGGATATACAATTGTTTCATGGTATAGCAGAAAACAGAGATCTTTGGCACTCAGTTCAACGAAAGAAGAATACATGGAAGCAAGTCAAGATGCATGTGAGGCTATCTGGATGAGGAAGATCTTGGTTGGCTTGTTTGGTTCTCATTTAGATTCGACAATGATTTATTGTGATAATCAGAGTTGCATTAAACTCTCGATTAATCCTGTGTTTCATGACATATCTAAGAATATAGATATCCGGTATCATAATCTCATAGATTGTGTGCAGCGGAAGATCATGTTGCTTCAATACATTCCTACGGAAGATTAGTATGTGGACATTCTGACGAAGGCGCTCACCAGAAGCAAATTCAAATATCATAGAGATAGGATTGGGGTGAAGGATAATCCCTTTCTTGTTGAGAGGGAGTGTTGAAAAGTCAACAAGAAACATGTGTCTAATTTACTTTTCCCTTAATTAAATTAGACAATAAATATTAATCTATTATCTCCTTCATAATTGAGTGATTTGGAATTGTAACAGAATTATAAGTGTAGTTAAGTGAGTTAATATCAGTTGTATTAGTTGTAACTAAACATGCACTAGTGAGAGTTCAGTTAATCAGTGAACTCACATGCAACTGAAGATTCACCATGGTTAATTACATGCATGTCAGTTCCAATGGAGATCCATTTGAGATAATAGGTGAAAGGGACAGTTTGGCTATCAGTTGTGATTTGTTCACACTTGCAGTGAATATGCTTATGAGCATGTGCAAATGAGGCAATTGTATTCATTCGATTCATTGTGAGAATTCAGATTGCAAAGATTATGTAGAGGAGGCAGGTTGTCTGGACATGGGAATTGGCACATGTATTTGCTAATTTGTGTATGACAGTGTGAGATGATTGTATTGTACAGAGAGCTCTTGGATTAGAGTTTTGTATGATATTGTTTCATGATTCATGATATACATAATATATGATAGTGGGGTTTTTAGATTTACGCTTTCCTCGTAAAACTTTTGTGTTGTGTGTTATTGATATTTCACTTTGTGCATTGTGGTTGTGATCATGGTTTAATTTCTTCCACAATAATAATAGTAGAAGCGATTTTGTATTTAACAAGTGCTGGAAATTGTTAGATCAGGAGAATCGCAGGAATACATTAATTTGTATCAAAATTTCTACATTATCTTGCTCATATGTTCAGACCGGACTGTCGACTGTACCCACCCAAGAGCTGACTACAAGTTAGTGTCCTTAGTTTCCATAGTCCTTAGGTACTTACACAAGGTTACAATGAAGGGAAGTCTCACTATACCTGGAACAAACATTGGTCAAACTCACTCGTGCTCCTTGGAGGGTAAATGCACAATTATTGTGTGGAAGCTTGCACCAAGGTGAAAGTCTATTAAGAAGGTCGCCATTGTAACTGTTCCACCATATCCTAGCCCCTTATTGACTTGATCATACGACATTGGATTTCATCACCAACTAGTACGGTCTTCGCGAGAAGTTTTTTTTTCTTGGTTTGATTCCTAGATTTGATTAGTGTATGTTGTTTCTTTGTCATTAGTTGGCCATAGATTTTTTCCATCGAATTTTTGGTTCCACGAACATCAACCCTCCACGCCATTCACATAGGGTACAGGGCCTTTCCGTAGAAAATATGGAAGAATTTAACCCTTTACCCCCTCATGATATAGAGGGATCTCCTCAACAGAGCAAGGTTCATGACATTATAACATCATAGGAGGAAGGTTCTTCTTCCTTAGAAGATTTTCAAATTGTTACAGATCCTATGGAGGCTTTTCGCATTCCTGCGGGATATGAAAGGCGTTTTCTCTAGATGAATTCAGATGGAGAACTTGTTGTCATTGATCCTTCTGAAATTCTGACGGGGTCTTGTTCGAATCCTTTGGTCGAAAACCCCCTTTGGACTTCTGATATAGTTCGAAGCCCACCTCGGTGAGAGAACTTTACGGATAAGGGACAAGTGTTGATATACCTATCATATCCCAAATTCTAGAAACATTTGTTACCTATACCGTACCTTTAGATAATTTTATTGGTACAACCGTTAGTTCCATCGCACCGTTCGTTGGTCTGGACATGCAGTTTGATGGTCCAAGTTCCACTATTTCTCTCCAGATGGCCCATTCTATGATGGTCCCTCATGTTGTGAATATTCCCACTGGTAATGTGGTGGTTAGACAAGCTCCCATTGGTACACCACTATCATATTGACCTTCCTCGTAACTTCCCCTTGGGTACAGATCACTGAATCCTTTCGTTGTCAACACTACCCAAGTTATACCCAGAAGTTCAATACCTACACAACTACCCGGAGGGACTGGTCTTGGTGGATATAATCCATTAAGCATAACCGGTCAGTCATTTACATCTGGTTTCCAAATTCTAGGGACTCAACCTCATTCTGGGGGGAAACCTCCTTTCGGAGGGAAAACTCCATTTGGGGGGAAACCTCCATTCGGTGGGTAACCTCCATTTGGGGGGAAACCTCCATTTGGAGGGAAACCTCGGTTTGGGGGGAAACCTCGGTTTGGGGGGACACCTCCATATGGAGGAAAACCTCCATTTGGGGGGAAAAATCCATTTGGAGGGAAACCTCCTTCTGGGGGGCAACCTCAAACTCGAGCCCATCATCAAGCTTCTGGACAGAATGTGCCTACAACACCCAATCCTTGGCACACTCCTTTTCTAATAAATCCACTATTCCCTGGGGGGAAACATTCTCAAGGAAAACAACAACTTTATCCTCCTTATGGAAAAAAAATTGTCCACATTATGGACAAACCCATCAACCGAATTATAATCCTCAAAATCCATCAGTATCCTCCACTCACACATGTTTCTCAAACCTCTTCGAATCTTGTTTACTCTGGCCAACCACAACTGTATGTAGGTGGACCTACTAGTTACAATTATCCACCTAACCCAATTTAATGTCCTACTACTGTCCCTATGCCACACCAGTATCACCCTCAGGTCAATCAACAACTACATTTCCTTGCTACTCTGGATGTTCCAGACTTGTCTCGATTAACCAATGATCCTATATGGCATTACCCATTCTGGCTAGTGATTCCAGCTAAACTCCCTTCTGATATTCCAAAGTTTGACAACAAAGATAGAGAAGACCCCAACAATCACGTAATGAATTTCCATTTATGGTGTTCATCAAACTCCTTAATGGACTATTCTATACATTTGCGTCTTTTCCAGCGAACACTTACGGGCTCCACAACCAAGTGGTATATTGAATTACGCTTGGTTCCTTCCGAGATTTCAACTCCCTTTCCATGTCCTTCCTCACCCATTTTCAACTACCTATCTGATACAAAATGATTACTAAACTCTTGACCTCCCTTCATCAGACCAACTCCATGCACATATCTGACCATATTCATGAATGGAGACAACAATGAAGGCTGATCAAAGCAATCATTCCTGACCAATTATTGGCGGAATGGTTTACTGATCGCTCATGATGTTTCTATGGGCAGTGTAGTTATCAAAGAAGAATCCATTGCCAGGGCCCAGTACTTAGAATTGTTGTATTCCTAGTTCGATACTTTATATGAGTTGATTCCTAATGCTACATGTGCCACTAATGATCCATCCAAACCTTCATCTTCGTAACATGTGGATGGCATTATTGGTTCCGTCAAAACTCAATCTACACCCCAGTCAGTCAGAGTTGTACCTCAAGCTGCAAGTTTGTTTGCTGCTAGTCTAACCACATACTCTACCTCCTCTCATACTCAAGTATCTGAGGTGAATGCAGTTTAGTCTGCACCCTCATAGGAAACTGGAGGTAAGAAAAAGGCAAAGAATAAAAGAAAAATGACTAATAATAATGAACAAGCAAAAGCTCAAAACCCGCCACCTTCTAACGAAAAGAAACCACAACGGAAGAAAAAGTTCCCATGTCTTATTTGTGGTGATTATCACTACACTCGATACTGTCTGCATCGTGATGAAGTGGCCAAACTCTTTAAAAGGAATTCTCAACCCGTCGTGCTGAATCAACCTTTTCCACATTAGCAATCTATGGTTCCTCAAACCCCCTCTCTAGGGGGAAATTCTAGCCATACTTCTCATGATGAAGCCTCAACAAGTGACCATATCTATCTCTTCAATGGGATCAATTTAACCACCCACTTGATGACATACGACATGCCAGTTAAACATGACAAAACAAAGATCACTAATGGTTCTTTACAGGATCCATCACCATCCTCCATTAGTCCTCCATTCCTTAGTCCTCCGTCTAGACCACTCCTGATCGTGAAACTTGCATTTGACTCTATCTTATGCCCTCCTAAGAGAACTATCCAAAATTCTACCTTTAATCCTAGCTCACATGCCACCCAACACTACAACATCGTTGAATATCTGGCTCAAGCACCATGTGTTATGTCTGCATTAGAAGTTCTGCATCACTATCCCAGTCAATGTAGAATGCTCTTATCCGCTATTGGCGCATTTGATCCCGAGTCGTCCAACAGTATCACATTTAACTTGGATAATGTCACATCTTAGCTCTCTCACCAACTTGCTTTCCAAGTTGATGTTGTTGTTCACAATCAACAAATCCACCGATCTTTTCTGGATGAGGGAGCCTCGACTTGTGTCATGTCTCTAGCCTGTTGGAAAAGCTTGAAATCACCCACAATTAATAAATCCCCAACGATGTTACATGCATTCGATGGGAAAGGTTTTCATCTGCATGGACTTTTGTAGTCCCTGTCCGTGTAATCGGGCAACAAAATTTTTTTTGTTGACGTCAAGGTGGTCGATACTCCCCTTGATTACAACTTGTTACTTGGAAAAAGTTAGTTCTATTCTATGATCGTCATTGCTTCGTCATTTTTTTGATGTGTACAATTTCCTCATCAAGGTAAAATTGTCACTATCGATTAGTAAGATTTCTTTACACTTGACGTTCATGTTCCCTCTACCAACAATATTCCCTTCTTGGGCGATCATAAGATCACGTATGAAAGTGTTGGTGTTGGCTTGTTGAAAGACTCTAGCCTCATGGGTACCTTCCCTACACCAATTCCACCCACTGCACATCACATTGCCATGATCAATATGATTTTGACTACGGTTTACCAATCCTTGGAATCATCTAACCCTTGGATTGTACCCAGTCCATTGGAATTCGATGCACTCGGTGACACCATGCCACTCAGTCCAGCCGAAACCTCATATGTTTCTATTCAATCTACCTCTCCCTCTTCGGATGACCAACATCTCTTGGAACCTGACACTTATTCAATTCCATCCTGGTTAAATTCCTTGTCATCAGCAATCGATTACATTTCCCAATTTTTTCCTTCCGACGAATCTATAATGAAAATGATTAGCCTTGATTATGTACCTTGGAATGATAGCAATCATCGATTCTCTTTCTTCCACATTTGAAAGAAATTCAAGAAGACATACACTCTGTCTTCCCTTCTAATGTTGTCGAATTTCCACAATCTCCCATCCTCACCCAAGATACTCTTTTTGAGGGGAATATGGGAAACATTTCATCTACAATCATTGTTTATATTTCGATCAACAAAGGTACCATGGAAAACATTAACCTCAGAGCGAATTGTTCACCCGAGGAAGTGGTCTCTTACACCTCTTTACTTAAATAATTTTGCAATGTCTTCGCCTGGAGCTACGAAGAGATGTCTGGGATCGATCCATCGATTGTTGTGCATGACATTAAAACCTATCCTGGTGTCAAACTTGTTCGACAAAAAATATGCCTAGTCCATCCTAAAAAGACTACAGCTATTAAGGTAGAGGTTGAAAAGTTATTGAAACCTGGTTTCATTTATCCTATCCCCTTGACAGAATGGGTTTCCAATATCATCTCGGTTACTAAGAAACAGGGGACCATTCGTGTCTGTGTTGATTATCTTAACAACGCTTGTTCGAAATACAACTACCCCACAACCTTCATCGACCAAATTATTGATAATTGCATTGGTAGCATAATTTTCTCTTTTATGGATGGTTTCTCAAGATATAACTAGATAGACATCTTACCACTGATCAAAATAAGATGACCTTTATCTGCCCGTGGGGAAATTTTTCTTATCGGAAGCTACCATTTGGCCTTAAAAATGTTGGGGATACGTTCCAGCGAGCCATGTACTCCGCATTCCATGATATCAAACATATTGCAGAACCTTACCTTGATGAATTACCCACCCACTCATCCAGTTGATCCAACCATCTCGGTCATCTACGGGTTATTTTTCTTCGATGTTTTCTCTACCACATCTGTTTGAACCCACATAAATGTATTTTCACTATCGAATTAGGTCAACTTCTCAGCTTTGTTGTCTCCAAGGATGGGATTTGGGTGGATCCCTTAAATATTAGAGCTATTATAGCTTTACCCCCACCTAACAACCTACAACAACTCCAAAGTTTGCAAGGGAAAGAAAAATTTCATCGCCGATCTATTTGTAACTACACTGAAATCACTAAAGGATTCATGTGATTGATGCAAAAAGATGCCATTTTCATCTGGGATGATAATGCTCAACGATCATTCGATGCTCTTAAGCATGCACTGACACACACTCCTTTGTTGCATCCTCCAGACTATATGAAGGATTATATCACTTACTTAGCGGCCTCTACTTCCACTATTTCCATGGTGTTAGTTCAAGAGGAATATTCCGGTGAAGAACATGTGGTTTATTACATGATCGAAAGTTTATCTGGACCAGAACTTCGTTATTCACATGTTGAAAAGTTGGCTCTGGCAATTGTCATTGCTGTCTAAATATTTTTACATTACATTCTGTTATGCACCACCACGTTTATCGTGGATTCAAACCCCATGTATCACATCTTGACCCGTCAGGTACTTGGGGGAATACTCAAAATGGATCGTAATCCTTCAATAATTCAATCTTGAATTTGCTAAGTCCAAATCCAAAAAGTCCCTGGTGTTCGCATAAATCATTTGCAATTTTCCCCGTACTGACGAAGATACTGAGACTAGAGATTCTCTCCCTGATGAATCTTTATTCCTCATTAGCATTTCTGATCCTTGGTATGGAGACATCATTCTCTATCCTTAGACACAATGTTTTCATCCAGATATCTCTCATGAAGAACGTCAATGTATCCTCCACCACTCTCATCATTATCTCATTATCGTCAACACCTTATATCATTGTAGAATTGATACCATCCTATGACAATGTCTGACTCATGAAGAGGTTTAACACGACCTCAATGACTGTCACCTTGGAGCCTGTGGCGGTCACCTTTCTAGGATTTCTACAGCCCATAAAATTTTACATGCCAGATACTTCTAGCCCTTCATCTTCAAGGATTGTATGGAGGCCGTCAAAAAGTGCCCACCTTGCCAAGTTTTTCAAAACAAGGCACGCACCCACCCTGCTCCACTGCATCCCGTTATTTCCATCAACCCCTTTTCCAAATGGGGTATCAATTTCATGTAATGTAAGCCTACCTCAGCTGGGGGGCACGGTTATATAATCGTCACCATCGATTACTTTACAAAATGGAATGAGGCTATGCCTACCTTTATGAACGATGGTCGTACTGCAACACTTTTCTTTTTTAATCACATCATCACTTGCTTTGGTGTTCCACAGGCCATTGTCACTGATCATGGTTCCCATTTTCAAAATCAGATGATGAGTGAGTTACATACCAATTTGGGTTTTCTCCATGAGAACTCATCCTCGTATTATCCTCAAGCTAATGGACAAGTTGAAGCCATCAACAAAGTCCTAAAAACTATGATCCAAAAGATGGTAGGGGAAAACAAGACATATTGGCATTTACAACTCTTCTCCACTCTCTGGGATTATCAGACCTTAGTAAAAACTGTTATTGGATTCACTCCCTTCCAGTTAGTATACAGCATTGAGGATGTCTTACCAATTGAGTGTGATATTCCTTCGCTAAAGCTTAAAGTAGAACTATTTCCCCATACTTATGGTGAAGAAGAACGTTTCCTACATTTGATGAGGTTGGATGAAACATATCATGATGTTACTCTCGCCAATGAGATGTATCAAAAATGAATCTAAAATCAATACGACAAGTTTGTCCATCCTCGCACTTTTGCAGAAGGAGACTTGGTCCTTGTTTATCATCAGGCTCATGACAAGTTAGGGACAGGTAACTTGGAACCTCTATGGCATGGTCCCTACTTTGTGAAACGTGTCTACATAGAGGCTCCTACGAACTAGTCGATTACGATGGAGTTTCCCTGGGTGAGCCTGAGAATGGGCTTTATTTGAAGAAGTATTATGCCTAGGACATATAGCATACGTGCTCTGTACACTATTGCATTTTTATTTTTGGTGTGTCTTTTCTCTTGCATGCTCGAGTATTTCCTTAGCCACTTATATTGTGTCTTGTGTTTTCATGCACATATGACATCTTCCTTTCCTATCTTTGTCAGTTTTGCAGATGGTGCTAGTCAACACACCTAGAACATTGCTTCCGCAACTTGGGTCATTTGCCACTCTGGTGAGTTGGTTAGTTCAGAAGGTATTTTCTTAGGATCGACAACTAATAACGTGGCAGAGTATTATGTTGTCATCGGACTTTTAACCGAGGCATCCTCCCTAGGCATTTCTCACATAATTGTTAATCTGGACTCTGAACTCATAGTATGTCAAATCAATCGTATCTACGCTATTCACAATCCTATCCTGCTATGTCTCCATCTCCGAGTTCCCCATCTTGAATGAATGTTTGATTTCATCGAATATCAACACATACCAAGAGAACTTAATATCGTTTCAGATTTATTAGAAAATTACATTATGGATAGATATCTCGCACATAGATAAGATTTCATAAAGGAAATGAGTTACATCACATTTCATCATGTAAATTAAAACACATCACATAAAAGACATCATTTGAAAATCATTTGGAATTGTAAAAACTCGAAAATGTAGATATATACGACGTGACTGAAAATGTTTGTGTTGGATCATGTTGTCATTGATGCCAATGGTTTGTCATTGATGCCAATGGTTTGATTACTTGGGAGATTGTTGGATCATATGTCATTGATGTAAATGGTTTGGTTTGATTGATGTCATTGGTTGATGTCAAGTAAT
>ML787081.1:628337-711920 GCA_009831015.1 Picea engelmannii
TACATCTTGTGTTCTTTGTGTTCATTGTGGTGATGACTTGTTGATGATATATTGCTGATATATGTTGTTGATATGTTCTCACATCTAACTGGTTATAAATGACAACAATGGGTAATGAATAAATGTTGAATGCTAATTGATTAGTTTTTTTGCAAGAGGGCAGTTTTGGGAAAAAGAGCCCCACACTCATTCACCCCCCCTCTAAGTGTGGTAGGTGTGTCCAACAGTTTGATTACATCAAAAATGGTACATAGATAGGCAAAATGTGGGTCACACCCATAAGCATCATCATACAGACTAATCGCCAAGAATAATTATAATCTTCCTGCATTACATTATGCTTCGAGTAACACATTACTGCATAGGTTACTTGCCTCAGTAGAGAGTTAAGACTCTCAGACACCCCCACAGTGTGTGTTTGTAGATGTAACGACACTTCCCTCCTCCTAAAAGGAGGGATACCTGTCGTGAGGACTTGGAGGTTTCTTTCAACCTCTTGGAGTCCTCCTACTGCTACCCCCTGATCAACTACAATCTGAGAATCTCCATGACGCCCCAATGTCGACATATCTGTTGGATGTGTTTCTCCCCTATCTACATGATTAAATGAATACATCTATTAAAGACTCTTCTATGTACCCCCCAAAAAATATAATATAATGTTTTAAAATAATAAAAACTTGACAAGATCATTTTGGGTTTCTTACCTGATGCATCCCAATCCTCTCCTACTGGAAGAACCAATTCCATGCTTCCCCGGAAATCCACTCCACCATATGGAAATTCTTCTATCACAATAAATTGACGTCTTAGACAAGAAAAGAAAGCACCGGTGAATCTAAAATTTGAATCCAAACTTAGTCTCGGGGACAGGCTTGTCCACCATTCCATATGTGGTTCTCCCACTGGATGAACTACTAACGCAATCTGAGGTTGCATATGGGGAATGCGCTCTAAAAACAACGAAACCAAAAATGAACCATATCCAAACTGCTTATGCTTTCCTACTCTGCATCTCGTAATTTGTTCCTTCACATGGTTGAGAAACCCTACGCTACAGTTAAAAAGTGTTGGATCTAAACACTATAAACCATAGGCCACCTGTGATATTGAAACTAGGTAGGAGCTCTTACTTCCTTCTATACTTGTCATGGAAAACATGATGGATCGAAGAGGTAAGTCTCTGATATCTTTGATTGAAATCATGCCTCCCACTAGTCTCGCTCTTGGGACACAATGGTTTTCCATATACTCATCCACAAGTGCAATAAGTGCACTCTTCCCGGATAAATTTATAGGAACCCCTCTCTTCGAAAGACCGGTTATGAAATATACATCCTCCAACTCGATGGTTAGAATATGCGTCCCTTTCTGAAACCCTTGCTCTGCAACATTCCACAACCCGATCATGTATTCGAGAAGAATAATCTCCTTCTTCAACTTTTGCATTTTGAAATATTTGAGGAGATCGCAATTCCTCAACGCGTCTCTCTGTTGGGGAATTTGCAGAGAGGCCACATCATCGAGATTGTTTTCTCTTTATTTCCACTCAAGCATGTTGCCGAAGTCACCTGCAATCAACAACAAAATTAATTAAATCATGATTTCGGCGAATTTTTGGCAATTTTAAAAACTTTAAAAAAATGATTGTTTGTTTTTGCAAAAGAACAATGCCCTCTTCACATTAACATCAAGGAATCATTCCACCCTTACATTATCCATTTAAAATGTTCAAAAACTCAAAACGCCCTCCTCACATATTGAGTATGAGTGAGCCATTTTTGGGCATTTTTCTTATTTTTTTTTAGGAAGCGCCCCCATAGCCACCAAATCAGAGAGTTGGCATGAATTTGATTGGTTAACAGGGGCATTTTCTAAGCCACTCAGTGCTTACCCACGATATTTAGAGGGACGTCGAGATTCTCGAGCGCTTGGGTTGACGCAGGGCATCATTTTTTATAATTTTTTAGTGCCTTAAAACAAAATATGAATCATGTAAAAGAAAGAGAGGAAAAAGAATGCTAACCTCATCCAAACGGTGAGGAAAATGATCAACCATAGCTCCGACACCAAACAATTCAAGATTCATCTCCAAAACACAAACTCTCCACTGCTACAAATCTTTGCACAAATGAAATGGTAAATGACATTTTTACCCCTTTTTACTATTATACATTTCATTTTCACATATGATATAGTTATTTTTAGGTTTTTGAGAAATATTTGGAGGCTTATTAATCCCCTAGAATGAACTTTTGACTTTATTGGTAGGCTTTGAAGCGGGTTTGTTCATTTTATCTTGTCACCTTCATGAGCATATTCTTCATTCATTCTCAAGCTCAAACACATGAGAATGCGTTGGGTAAAATTTTATCTCTTTTTTGGATCCACATGGATACACGAAAAAGGAACCCCCTGGAGTCTTCTTTAAACTCTTTTTAGACTCTCTAAACGTGAAAATATTGTCGATTGATCTTGCTTCCTTTCCCACTCATTAAAAGGTTTGAAAGGGTGTATTCCGAGTGATAATTTATCTCTTTTTCGACCTCACAAGACTAACATTATGAAAAAGGACAACATTGGAGTTGTCTTTAAGTTGTTTTTAGACTCTCTAAATATGAAAAATCACCGAGTTTACCTTCTCTGGACTCGTTAAAAAATCATACATTGAAGGGCCCATACGGGACCAAAACCTTACTTCTTCTAGTTCGCTAAACAAAGGAAGAGGGGCTTACCGAAGGTGAGTCATATTGAGCATGTGTTACCCTCCTCGAGCTAGTTAAATTAAAAAGAGGTACTCGTCTATCTGGATAGGGGAAAAATTGAAAGAAGCAAGCCAAGTAGTTTTTGGGAACACTACCAGTAACTCTTACAGTCACCCTTGAACATGACACTTTGTATTTTCACATATTTTAATCTATTGAACCTATGCACTAAGACAATCCTCTGAGTTTATTTTACTCCTTTGGGTCACCTGACAAAAGTGACAGCATCCACTGCATCATCAAGTTTTGGTCCATGTCATGTTTCTGCTATTGTGCGTCAGTGTTCAAGGGAAATATCTTCCTCGAGAGTCAGCCATCACAAATATTTTGTTTCAATACCCATGTCAGTCCATGTTTATTTGATCCACCAATTACATATCTGTGTCTGTTTCGTGTCATTGATGGGGGATACATCAAGGCCCTCCTTCGACGAATCTATTCTTGTCGACTTCAACACATTATCCAAGAGTTAGACTTAGAAACTAGTTAGTACTTTGGGACCTGCATGTTTCAATGGAAAGCCTCCTCACGTCCGACAATGGGTTTACATCATTGACCCATTATTGGATGATTCCAGGGATGTTCGACTTCAGCTCATCTATTCACATTCGTTGGAATGTACTAGAGTACCTTGGGAATCATTGACATCAATGGTGATCTCCCTCGCACTTGTTAATGATTTACCTCATTGACCGGTAATCGAGTGGTTCCTACCATGTTCGACATCAAGAAATCTATTCACATGGTTAGATTCATACTACATTGGGATTGGTAAGAAGACCCTAGGTTGAGTTATCACTCTTATATATACTTTGCCCAGGTTACGAAGGAGTTCTTTTGAACTATGAAACATATATTGTAACATAGATCCACTTTGTATTGGTCATGGCTATGTCTTGTCGTCTCGTAGATCCACTGTATATTCTTCGTGGCTATGATTAGTTCAGGTCATAGGACTATAGATCCACATTTTATATTCAATGGCTATACCTTTTCTCAATATAATTATGGATCTACAGTGTATTTTATGGCGGCCATAACTAAATAGTCTTTATCACTCAAGCATAGGTATGTCTGCCTTGGGTTTGAAACATGTTTGATGGTCATGTGCCTCTTTTTCCAGCCTCTCTACATCCATACCCTTGCTCAAAAAAGTCTACAAAGTACTTCAGTCATCATCGTCTTCTGACTTCTCACTTTGGGGGGCAATTTGTTACACGTCAAAATCACTCATTGCAATGATGTCTAGTGTCATCATTATAAATATTGCAAGTTTCTCATATTGTTTGCAAGTGTCGCAAGTGTTGAAAACATCATACTGCATGTGTCATCTCTCTAACGACATAGTAAGGACACTGAGACACCTCAAAGACTATTTTTGAAGAAGGAAAATCAATTGACAGAAGAGTACAAACCTTGTGCCACTGAAAAAGCCACTAAAACATAAATTTTGGGAGGGAGCTCCCCCCTACCTAATAACAGGGAGAAATGGTGATTTGTACTCCCTTACAGAGGAGTGCTCCAGTGCTCTGTGCCTCTTTTGAGGGATCACTTCTCTTTTTTGGGAGAAATTTGGTTTGTTGGAGGAAATCAGGGACAATTCCCTCAATAACTGAAGGTAGTTGGGTTTGAATCTTGGTTCAAGGCATGATCCTAGGAGATATCCACAACTGAAGGAGAGGAATCCTCAACTTATACCAAAGATATCTCAAGAAGTTAGGCCTCTCCAAGCCTATATAAGGAGGCCTCATCATGGTATAAGGGGGGGATGGAGATAGAGAATTACACCAAACTTATGATCCCATAAGTGAGATGCCATCAAAGAAATCAATGTAGAATACTTGAGCAAAGGGGTTGGAAAAGGATAACTAGAAGAAGATGTTTCACCTTCATAAAAGGATCCCACATGAGTTTGTCTTCAATAGATAGATCTATGTTTGAGCTAATCTCAATAGAATAGGAAGTTCTTTGTACCTTTGTTTTTTTTACAGGACATGTCGAGGAGCTCGGTATTGGAGCTCAGCTTGGATATTGCGAGGACAAATGTCATTAACAAGGTACATATCCCTCTTCTTCCTTTTCACATATTATCTTAATCATATCTAAAAGGAATTTCAGTGTCCATGTTAAGAAATTTTTTGTCTTGGCCTTAGGAGTCTAGAGACCAAGATGTAATCTACTTGTCCGCAGGAGGATTCACTTGTAATAGAGAGTGATCTTGGAGATTTCTAATGATCCCAAGCCAAATCCTTTCTTGGAATCACTAACTACTACTAATTTAGTGAGTTATTAAGTGCATACAAGATTCATCAACACATGGAGATCACAATATATTCAAGATGTAGAAGCACAAGAAAAGATCTGACCTTTTTATTATGAGCAATGTAAGATCAATACAATAGATGACCGTATAAGAAATAGATATGAGCTGCTAAAAAATGCTCCTGACAATACAAAATAAGCCTCCAAAGGCTGGATATAGAATGAAGAATGAATCAAGCAGACCTGAGCCATACTAATGCTCAACCTCCAAGCTGGAAAGTGCCACATCCTGCTAGAATGATGAAGCCCTCAATAATTCTGCCCTGCTACCAAAAGTGTCCCATCATCCAAATAAATATGCCAAATAATAGTTTGGGCAACTGTAAGGACAACCCAGATGTCCAAATTCCCAAATCCACTCTCAAACCCCGTAGATCTGAATTCCTCCATTGAATGGTGCACCCCACTGAATGAATGAAACCCTAGTTGGTTTGGCCCTGATGAAGGAGGCCTCCAAATGCTCTAAAACTCTCCAAGAATATAGATTGGGCTATGAGAATCCCGTGGGATAAGTTTTGGACTCAGATCTCAAGTAGATCTCCCTAGATCTGAGTTTTATTGAATCACAGGACGTCCCCTATGGCTCCAAGACGTCCCAATCTACAGACAAATGTAGAATGATGATAACCCTCTAGAAAAGCCATCAAACTAATGGTCATGCCTCTGCAAACAAAACCCAACTGTCGGAATGGCCCTAGGCGCTCAGGATAAGCTGGATCGAACCTCCCTCTAGATGATGGTGCACCCTTGATGGAAACACAAGAACAATACAACATGCTACCTTCTAAAGAACTAGATGGATAAGGACTGAGACTAGAATGGTGTGGATGAGTCTTTCATCATCGAGACCAAGCTGCGGAATAGGGTGAGTGGATATTTCACCACTGAGTTGCTCACAAGGGTTTGTACAACAAAACCCCCAAACTGAATGCTCAAGAGCAATAGAAAATGCTAATCCAAAACCAAAATGAGTAATAGGTGCGCCCCAACCTCTTACTTATACTTTTCCTTCTAATTCTCTGTTGAGTTAGGTTAACTCCCAGGGTTAATCTTCTATTATTTTGTTGAGTTATCTTTTACTCCTTTATCTTTTTCCTTTCTTAAGTCAACTTAAAATTATAACTTTTAACTTCTTGACTTTCCCCCCCTCAGTGTGAGACTATGACCTAGTGGGGGTGCCCAGGCCACTAAGTCTCCTCATCACCTCTCTAAGAGGTGGGGGAAATTATAGTCTCCCCTTCTTGAAATTGCTTGTCCTCAAGCAATTCCAAACCTTCTTCTCTAACCATGTGCTCCTGCTCCCAAGTGGCATCCTCAATGGGTAAATCCTTCCACCTGATCAGATACTCCTTGATGCTTCAGTTTCAAAGCCTCTTCTCTCTGACTTCTAACACCTCCTATGGAATCAAAAAAAGATATCCCTCCTCATCCATGGGAGTTAATGCCTCAATATTCCTAACGTGTTGACTGAGGTATTTCTTAAGGCATGAGACATGGAAGACGTTGTGAATTTTTCTACCCTGTGGAAGCTCCAGCTCATAAGATACTGCCCCTATCCTCTTGTTGACTCTATAAGATCCAAAGAAATATGGCTGTAGTTTCTCCACTCCAATTCTTTTAATGGAGACCTACCTATATTGTTGAAACCTCAAGTAGACTAAATCGCCAACCTCAAAGGTACGATCAAATCTATGCTTTTCTGCTAGGACCTTTTGCTAGTTTTGTGCCCTCTGTAAATGATCCTTCAATTCCCTGAGAATGTCTTGGCTATGTTGTATCCAATCCTGTACCATCGGAGCCCTGCTGTCACCAAATCCAATATCCATAAATGATAAAGGATCATAGCTATATAAATCTCTGAAGGGTGACATGCCAATGGACATATGTTGGGTGGTGTTGTAGCAATATTCTCCCAAATGTAACCATCTGACCCTTGCTTTCTGTTGTCACGCTACATAGTTTCTGAGGTAACCTTCCACCCATTTATTGACTATCTTAGTTTGACCATCCATCTGAGGGTGATAGATAGTACTAGGAGTCAATGTTGTACCCACTAATCTGAGCAACTCCTGCAAAAACGTACTCATGAATCTATTGTCCCTGTCATTGATCATGGTTTTGGGTAGGCCGTGTAGTCTGAACACCTCTCTGAAAAATAATTCGGCCACCTGTGCTACACTAAAGTATGTGGCTATGGGAAAAAAGTGTGCAAACTTTGTCAACCTGTCTACCACCACAAAAATGCAATCTTTCCCCTGTGCTTTGGGAAACCCGGTGATGAAATCCATGGATATACTTTCCCACTTCTGCTCTGGAATAGGTAGGGGCTGCAAAAGTCCTGTAGGGTGCGTGTTCTCATCCTTGTTTTCTTGGCATGTAGTGCATTCTTTGAAATGATTCATCACATCTTCCTTGAGGCCTTTCCATGCAAACCTTTCTCTCACCTACCTGCACGTCTTACTGATGCCCTGATGCCCTGCTACTGGTGAGTTATGACATGCATGCAGGATCTTATCTTTGAGATCCAATCCAAGAAATAAAAAGATCCGGCCTTTGTAATAGATGAGGTCATTTATGACCCTGAAGTTGTCATCCTGTATTTTCCCGTCCAATAGTTGACAAGTGAACTGATCCTTTGCATATTCCACTATCAAGTGTTCCTTCCAGTCAACTAACATACTGGACATGGCAAAAATGGATGACCTTCTAAATAATGCATCGGCCACTGCATTGCTCTTCCCTTTGACAAATTCAATGTCAAATTCGTAGGCTTGTATTTTTCTTACCCATTTTTGTTGTCTTTCATTCAAATCCTTCTACTCCAATAGATATTTAAGACTGTTATGGTCCAATTTGACCACAAATCTTGCACCTACCAAATATTGCCTAAATTTGGCTAGTTCATGCATGATAGCCATCATTTCTTTGTCGTAAATGTTGTAAAGTAGTTTAGGACCCCTGAGTTTCTGGCTTTCATAGGCAAGGGGGTGCCTGTTCTACATCAACACGGCCCCTATACCTTCCCTCAAGGCATCACACTCCAAAGTGAAGGGTATGCCAAAATCAGGAAGAGCTAGAGCCGGGTAGGTGCTCATGACCTCATTCATTTTCTCCATCATGACTTGGGCCTCACCATTCCATTTGAAGGACCCCTTTTTGGTCAGGTCAGTCAAGGGTGCGCACAGTTGAGAAAACCCTTTGACAAATTTTCTATAGTATGTGCATAGGCCCAGGATTCCCCTCAGTTCTGTGAGTGTTTTCAGAGTAGGCCATTCCCTAATGGCTGTTATTTTCTCATGGTGTACCTGTACCCCTTTTTCCCCTATGATGTGTCCTAAGGAAAGAACTTCTGTCATTCCAAACTCACACTTGGATTCCTTGGTGTATAGTGATTGTTCTTCCATGATTGACAAGATTTGGTTCGCATGTCGAAGGTGTTCCTCCCAGGTCTTGTTGTAAATGAGAAAGTCATCAAAGAATACCAACAAGTGTTTCCTCAGTTGTTTGTTGAACACATGGTTCATGCAAGACTGAAATGTGGCTGGGGCATTGGTTAACCCAAAGGGCATCACCAAAAACTCGTAATGGTCGTAGTGACACCTAAAGGTTGTTTTTGAGATGTACTCCTCCCTCGTCTTGATTTGATGGTAGCATGAGCGAACATCAATTTTTGTGAAATATATAGCTCCATGCAGCTCATCCAGCAACTCATCAATCCTGGGTATGGGGTACCTATTTTTTATCGTCTTTTTATTCAAAGCCCGGAAGTCAATTCACATTCTCATCATTCCATCCTTCTTCTTCACCAAGACCACTGATGAAGCAAATGGGCTTGAACTTTGTCTGATGTGTCCCATGTCTAGAAGCTCCTTGATGGCCTTCTCTATCTCTTCTTTATACTTCTTTGGATGTCTATAGGGTGTGGTGATAACAGGCTTAGCCCCTGCTTCTAGCTCAATGATGTGCTCAAACCCCCTGTCTGGTGGCACGCCTGGAAGAATCGACCCAAACACTTTCTGGTGCTTGTCAAGGATTCTTTTGATCTCTGGTGTGTAATGCACTTTTCCCTTCTCATCCACCAGTGTTGAGACCTTACATTCCGCTACGTATACAATTTCTTCCTTTCTAAATATGGCTTCCATCCTCTTGGCTGTGACCACTCTGGCAGAGTTACCTGTCATGCCTTTGAGCACAACCTTTTGTCCTTCTTCCTCCACAAAGGACATTTCCATGGTCTTGTAATTTGTGGTGATGGGTCCTAAAGTGCTGAGCCACTGCACCCCTAGGATGATGTTGGTATTAGGAATATCCATCACATACACATCCTAAACTAACTCATGCCTTCCCAAGGTGAGTTTCATACCTGGTATGTACATGTTACAGGGCATAGTACTACCACCTGCTACCTCCACTTTGAATCCTTCAAACTCTACTGTAGGTATGTGCCTCCTCTTCAGTAATGTTGCATCAATGAAATTGTGGGAAGCTCCTCCATCAATCAAAACCGACACTCTCTGTCCTTGTAAGACCCCTCTCATCCTGAAGGTGTTGAACTTGGGTACCCCACTGATAGATTCCAATGTAGCCTTCTCTCCAGCCGCATAGTCTAGTTCTAGAACCTCCTCTTCTGCTGCCTCTAACGTTTCGGCCTCCATGTTTTGTATCTGACCATATTCATCCTCTTCTTCGTCATATGAAGTGACCTCAATGTAATGTACCTGTCCTTGTCCCATGCACTTGTGTGAGGGATTCCATGGCTCCTTGCATGTGAAGCAGAGTTGCTTCCTTCTCAGTTCCCTCCTAGTGTTGTCATCTATTCTGCCGCTATCCTTGTCATAACCCTTAGGGTCACGTACTCCTTGGTTTATTGGAGGCCTTTGATCTCTTCCACCATTGTTAAGAGGTGGTCTGTGTATGAATTTTGGTTTAGCAGTTGGACCCAGATCCTTCGTCTTCCAAATGGCTTCCTGTAGGCTAGTAGGCTTGAAGGCCTTAACCCAACCCTTCAAGGGTTCCATCAATCCTTTTGTAAAGAGTATCATGAGCCTGGTTGGGGACATATCTTGCACCATCACTGCCAACCTCTGGAACTCATCAATGTATGCCTCAGTCGTACCTATTTGCTTGAGTTGGGTGGGCTCCCAGAAATGTAACTCAGGATCTCCTAGATCAAATCTATCAATGAGCCTCTGAGTGAATTCTGTATAGGATACAATCTGGTTGTGGCCGAGTGTGGTGAGCCCATGGTACCACTAGTCGTGAGCCTTGCCATCCAAGTACATAGTGGCAAAATTGATGGCCTCCATCTCTCTCATGGGGTTAAGCTGCAGGTAAGTATCCAACTTCTACACCCATGCTTGTGTTGTCATCTTAGTCGTACAATCAAAGTATGGAATCTCTATCTTCCCTGCCCTTTGTTCAAACTCAAATCTACCCCTGTGGTTCGTCCTAGGTTGTTTTCTGAACCTGAGTTGACAATACTAGTCTAGGGACATTTGTCTTTGAACTTTCATATCCAAGTTGTAGTATTCCCTGGTACTCCTGGATAATTGTTCCACAAAATCTTCAACCTGTTCATGCTGCCCTTGCTCATCTGTGAATGTGGGCATGTATGGTCTGGGGTTAGCTCTGCTACCTGAGTTTTGGCCTAGCGGTTCATCTGTGAAAACTAGCACGTATGGCCTATGATTGGTCATGCTACCCATATGCCCATGGAACGTGCCACCTCCAAGACTTCCTTCGGATCCCGGTGCTTTCTCTGGGTTATATCTAACTTCCTCAAGGGTTCCACTGGACCCTCTAGCCTCCTTATTCCCATACATATCAGGATCTTTGCCTCGATGGGTTACTTTCATTAGAAGGTCAGTTATCCTAATTTGGTTCTCATTCATTTTCTGTAGATTCTCATCAACTTTCTTCAAGGTTTCAGAGATTTCGGCCTATCCCCTTCTGTTGGTTTCCTGATACTCATCCAACTACCATACCAATGTGATTTCTGTGTGATTCATGTTTTTCTAAAACTTACCAAATTCACCTACTAAGAGAGCCAAGCCCTGAGGCTCATGGTCGTCTCCTGACCCTTCCATTTCTTCCTCTGTTTCACTGCTATTTTTCTTCCTCCGACCCATAACAATTCCCCTATACTTCTGCATGCACCAATCTCCCCACAGGTTTGGAGGATTGAGGCTCTGATACCACTATAATGATCCCAAGCCAAATTATTTTTTGGAATCACTAACTACTACTAATTTATTGAGTTATTAAGTGCATACAAGATTCATCAACACATGGAGATCAAAATATATTCAAGATGTAAAAGAACAAGCAAAGATCTGACCTTTTTATTGTGAGCAATGTAAGATCAATACAATAGATGGCCAATCTAGCATAAACCTCAGATGTCCATACAAGCAATAGATATGAGCTGCTACAAAATGCTCCTGACAATACAAAATAAGCCTCCAAAGGCTGGATATACAATGAAGACTGAATCAAGCAGATATGAGCCGTACTAATGCTCAACCTCCAAGCTATAAAGTGCCACATCCTGCTAGAATGCTGAAGCCCTCAATAATTCTTCCCTGCTACCAAAAGTGTCCCATCATCCTGAGAAATATGCCAAATGATAGATCGGGCAACTGTAAGGACAACCCAGATGTCCAAATTCCCAAATCCACTCTCAAATCCCGTAGATCTGAATTCCTCCACTGAATGGTGCGCCCCACTGAATGAATGGAACCCTAGCTAGTTTGGCCCTGATGAAGGAGGCTTCCAAATGCTATGACACTCTCCAAGAATATAGATCGGGATATGAGAATCCCGTGGGAGAAGTTTCAGACTCATATCTCAAGCAGATCTCCCTAGATCTGAGTTTTACTGAATCACAGGACGTCCCCTATGGCTCCAAGATGTCCTAATCTGTAGAAAAATGTAGAATGATGATAAACCTCTAGAAAATCCCTCAAACTGATGGTCCTGCCCCTGCAAACAAAACCCAACTATCGGAATGGCCCCATGCCCTCAGGATAAGATGGATCGAACCTCCCTCTAGATGATGGTGTGCCCTTGCTGGAAACACAAGAACAATACGACTTGCTACCTTCTGAAGCACTAGATGGAGATGGGATGAGACTAGAATGGTGTGGAGGAGTCTTTCATCCTTGAGACCAAGCTGCAGAACAAGGTGAGTGGATATTTCACCACTGAGTTGCTCACAAGGGTTTGTACAACAAAACCCCCAAACTGAATGCTCAAGAGCAATAGCAAATGCTAATCCAAAACCAGAATGAGTAATAGGTGCGCCCCAGCCTCTTACTTATACTTTTCCTTCTAATTCTCTATTGAGTTAGGTTAACTCCCAGGGTTAATCTTCTATTCTTCTTTTGAGTTATCTTTTACTCCTTTATCCTTTTCCTTTCTTAAGTCAACTTAAAAATATAACTTTTAACTTCTTGACTTTCCCCCCCTAAGTGTGAGACTATGACCTAGTGGGGGTTCCCAGGCCACTGAGTCTCCTCATCACCTCTCTAAGAGGTGGGGGACATTACAAGATTGATATCAACCCTTAGAGATTGATGTCAACCCTTGGACAGGTTGATATATGTTGGATATTTTATTGACATTTTCATGATCAATATTGATGGTGAGATAGTTGAGTACATTTGATGTAGTCTACATGGAGGCCTGGAGATGTGGTTATGAGACCCATATTTTATTAAGTAATATAGACATGAAGGATAGTGAAATTGTAGGTAAGACTATCATGGATGGATAGTATATTTCGTATCATTTACATTGATATGTGGAATGCCATGTGGTTCCTCTCAGTTAGGGAGATATGGCCTTGTAAAGTTGGAATCCCTAAAGAGTGGTCAAGAAGACCCTAGTTGGTTACAAGTTTTAGTCAAAGGGTAAAGTGGTTGCAACGAAAAATCCCTAAAGTAAGGAGAGGATTTACCTAGAACAAGTAATATATAAACACCTCAAGGAGTCATTCACAAAGACACTTAGACACTCATTCATTGATTATCTATCATGTGAACTAGTGATATTTTGCTAAGGTTGTGATGGAATTTTTCCAAGGTAGCAAAGGAGGGTCGAAGGTGAAAGTCTCGGGGTTGCAACAAACCCTATTTTTTGAGGTATCTGCAAGTTGCAGATTGGTAGGGAACATATGTACACATGCTGCAGTGGAGGAAAGCACGGTGATCCTTGGTATGTAGAAGGGAAAGTTGTATATCTGTGAAAAGATTATGTAATTTTGAGAAGAGATGTTGGTACGAGGTTGTTGAGGACTATGGAAGAGTTACAGGTCAATTTACAGTACAAAAAGTTAGCTACAATATCATAGGTAAGCCTTAAGGGTAATGGTTATGGTGTTATGGTACATGCATGGTAATGAGAGTATGTGATACGATACATATTTATGATGTTATGGTACATTTATTAGAAGTATTATTGTCTATGTTTTTGTATGGTTTTCTTACATGTTATGGTACATACTTGAGGAATGGTATATTGTGTTATGAGGTTGCATATATGTGATATTCAGGAGCATGCTTGAGGCATGTGTTTGTGAGATTTGGTTTATTAATTGAGGCACATCATTGGATGCATGGTACATGTTGATTTAGGTCTACTTGGTGAGATATATTGTTGGTTCATATCTTGGTTTATTGGCATATGGTGTATGGGATTATATGGTATATGGTTGAGACACATTTCATGGTATATGGTATGGTACATGAGTTGATGTACATGGTTGATACATGGTATGATACATGATTGGTACTTGGAATACATGGTTGATGGTTGAACATGTGTTGCATGATTAATGCACTTGGTACAGGTTGTGGTACATAGGTTGATGCATGGTGCATGGTACAAGTTGGTACTTGGTGGAGACACATATCTTGTGATGGTATGTTGGTGATCTTGGTATATGCTTGGTAGAGGCATGTATTGGTAATGTTGGACATATAATTGAGAGGTATCCTTGGTATAGGATCCATGTGAAAGGATTTGGTTGAGTATCAGTGGCAATGACAGGTTGGACAAGTTGATGTGACTGGATGGATATAGTGACAAGTTGATGTTACAGGTTGGATACAGTGATAGATTGACAGGTTACATGTTGATGTGATAGTGATAGTGAAAGTGGTAGTGACAGTGGTAGTGATTGTGCTATTTATAGTTGGTCTACACTTATATTTCAGGGCGGTAGGACGAGGAAAGGAAAGGGGGTTGTATCCTTGATTCGAAGGGATCGATGGAACCCAAAGGATAACTCAAAATTCTCAGAAGTTCCTCAGGAAGATCAGAATAGCATCAACAGATGGAGAAAAGGAAAAATTTAGAGTCCTCAAAACTCAACAAAATTGGCATCATCGCGGAGAGTGCATTGCAATATTTATAGCAACATAAATGGTTCCTCAAACGGAGTTACAGATCGAAAAATATGGCCAGTAAAAGCTTGGTCAACCAGATCAAGTCAACTGAGGGACACATCAACATCCATATTGTTGATGTCAACATGATGTCAACAACTTATTGTAAAGGTTGACGTCAACATGACGTAATGATGACGTCAGCATGCCATGTGGTAGCCCCACAGGCTACCACATGTCAAGAGGATTTGGCATTTTCAGGGTGCCAAGTGGACCAATGGAAAGTTTCCATAAGAACCAATAAAGGGCTTCCATGTGGCTCAAAAACATACTGATAAATGGAATGTGACATCAGCTCCACATGGGCAGCTGACTGTATCGGGTAGCCAATCAGAGGGCACTACGTGGACCAATCGACAGGTGCCACATGGCACCCACAATTTTCCCAATGAGGGCTGGGATCTGACAGTTTTAAAAAAAAATAACCAACCATCGGACCAGTCGGCATCGGATCTGGTGGTCAGGATTTCATATATATATATATGTGTGTGTGTGTGTGTGTGTGTGGTGGTATAATCGGCAACGGGTACCGATCGATCGACGCCCATTCCAGCGGTTGGTCTGACGAACCCTACCATAAACCTTTGTAAATAGAAACTAATATCCAAAATGGGTCAGAGGGGATTCTAACCCCAGACCTCTCAGACCCTAAATCTTAACCACTACCACGAATACCAATCGGCCTACCGTCCATGTGTTGGTACATCCGCTAGAATTTAATTATTTAAATTCACTTTTTCGCCAGTGCTAAGGGGGTGGATGTGATAGAATATGGCCGGGCATGGAAAACAATGTAGGAGTACAGACATTTATTGCAGTTGGTAGGCAAAAAAACTGAGACAAAATTTCTCATGGGCCTGGAAGTGTGAGTGTTATATTGAGGTGTTCATATAGTCATTTTTGGGTAATTTGATGCCATGAATTCAATGGTGCTGTCTTTTTTCTGATTTGAGCAAACCTTCTGCAACTTAATTCCATAATGAGGTATACTTATGGATTTTTCCAAATTATTTTGTTGAGTTAATAAAAAAGCCTACCCATTTGAGAGAAGGACCCAGATACATAGTCCATCAGGGACGAACTCTGTTATCAATTTTTTTGTGTTTAGATTTGATGCTTATGTCTCTTTCTTATTGAGATTTTCCTTCTTTATGGTGCGCTTCAATTTATGCTCATTCAATACAATTCTTTAATATGTCACATCGACGGAAAGATCCCAGATCATGTTGGTATCAACGCAGTCATATTTTGAATTGAATTGTTGAGTGTGAATGTTGACTTCGGAAAAGCATATTTAAGATGAAGGAACACTTAATAATTTCAATGGAGATATTGGTCATGCATCCCAGAGGAGGAAAATGGTCGAAGAGGACAAGCATGATGAACAGGAAAAAAACTTCCATATGGTCTTCTATCGCATGTCAGAAATGGTTGAGCGAATGTATGGAGACTACGAGAAGAGGATGAAGAAGAATGGGAAGAAAAAGGAAGCACAAGGAGATAATAATGCTTCAGTGAATCAAGAGGATGGAGGAGACCCCCCTGAGCCTCCATATTCATGATCAAGTTCTATATCTTCTTCCTCTCATCATTCTCATCATTCTAATGCTAGTCATAAAGCCTCTTTTAAGAAACCATTATTAAATCTTGATGTAAAATTTGATTTACCTATGTTTAATGGAGATGCTAATCTTGAGAAGCTATATTATTGGATCCAATAGTTTGAAGTATATTTCCATGTACAACAAATTTATGAAGAGGAAGTAAAAGTACAATTAGCCTCTTTTTTATTGGAAGGAACTGCTCTCTTATTGTGGGAAAGAAAACTTCATGACATAAGTAAGTGCATTAATATTCTTTCCTCATGGTTTGAATTTAAATCAGCAATAAAGAAGAAATTGTATCCATTGGGTTATTTACATAAAGAAATGATGGAATGACAAAATTTAAGACAAAGTAAAGGTCAAACTATGGAAAGTTTCACGGAAGAATTTAGGAAGAAAGATCTTGCATTAAACATTCCTTTAGATTATTATGAAACTCTAATGAAGTATATTAGCACACTTCACAGTTATATATGTCATACTTTACTAATATTTAACCCCACCAGTCTTGATGAAGTTTGTGTGCAAGCCACTCACCTTAAGAACAGGGCAAATCATGTTCAAGAAGATCCCACAAACAAACCTTCCAAATTCCCACAAAATCAATTTAAAGGAAAGTTTCAAAGGAAGCACAAAAAGACTGCCACTGTAAAGAGGGAAGAAGGAAATCCATCTTGCACTCATTGCAAGAATAATGGTCATGATGATGAACATTGTTGGAAATTACATCCAGAGAAAAGAATGAAACATTTAGATGGAAAGGGGAAGACAAAGACCATTGCTACAGTGCAACAAGATCTTGGTTCCAATTCAGGAGATAAGGAAATGACCATAGCGGTTTGTGTACAAGGTAAATATTCCCTTTGATCCAGGTGGATATTGGTGGCTACCCACCTTTTCCAACTGGCTTAAAACAGTTTTATGACAATTTTGGTAATTTACTATTTTTAGTAGCTTTTCGGGTCCTGAACTTCCGCAGCCGTTTTGAGGCCCTAAACGACATTTTTTGGGAAAATGGGGAGCAACATTGAACAAAGTTTGATGTTTCTCACAAAAAATTTGTATTCCTCGGATAGATATTTCTAACGGTGTATTGAGTGCCCCAAACAGAGATCGTATGCAAAAGTTACGCCCCTGGGAGGTTGACGTATCAACTACCCCCATCGGGGCCCGCAAACCTTTTGTCTTTTCATCTTCCGGGGTTAGGGTTTTTCCTTATGTTAAAAAGGCCCTTAGAGCCTTATTGTAAAAATCATCTTCTCATGGTTGCAAGTAGTTATCACATCGCTTCTCAGAGATAAGATGCCACCATTCTAGCGAGTCTTTCACTCTGTACTTTTACAGTCTCTATACATTTATTTCATTAATAGAGATTGTGTATTATTGTATATCTGTGACTCTTTTTTATTTCTTCTATATCTCTGTTATATTGTTGTCTCTCTTGCAATATCTCTAAATATTTTTGTGTTATATCTTCGCTCTCATTTTGTGCTTTAAATAATCTGGATCAGTGGTATCAGAGAAGGTTGTTCTTGATAATTTTTTCAGTGCATGTCCCTGATGAGGTCCGAGTATATCAATTTGGGTCTCGAGCTTGTCTCTCTTGAAGAAAATCACTCTCGCACACCCAAGAAACCCTCAATGGAGAAAGAAAAGAAAAATGATGGAGCAGGCGATCATATCAATCTGTTGCTTGAGCAAGCTCTCACGCGACAAAGGGACGAAATGCTGGAGAATTTTTCCCACATCCTTCAACGACTGCCGATAGGAATAGGCACATATTCATAAAACAACCACTTTGGAAGCACCTCGACTTTCAAGGTACAAGTTAATTTTGATATTCTTTTATTTGAAGGATAGATAGATGTAAAATCCCTAGACAAATGGTTAAATCTGCTAGAAGGTTATTTCTCTACTCACAATTTTTATGATAGAGAAAATATCACCTTCACACTCCTTATATATCTCCCCCATGTCAAACATTGGTGGGAAAATTACTGGGACAAGAGTTCCAAAGAGGAGTCTAGAATATATGGGGTCGAGCCCACTTGAAATTTTTTGTGGATGCGGTAAAAGAACAACATTGCCATGTTGGAAACTATGAGGACCAGTACATAAGATGGACCACACTGTGGCAAGAGAGGGGCCAAGTAGTTCTGGAGTTCACCAATACCTTCCATACCTTGTGCACCAAGATGGGTATCAAAGACTCTGAGCGACATCTGGTTTTGAAATACCACAAGGCTCTACATAGATACATCCAAACTGAAATGGATTTTCTGGACATCTCATCACTTGGTTTTGCTTATCGATATGCTTTTAAAATCGACAAGAATTTTAAACACCGGAACAAATGGGATTTCAGATCTTCAAATCCGCAACAACCAAAGTATGAGAAATACGGCCCTAACAAACAGTCTCACAAAAACTAGTCCAAGTCACAGGAAAAGGAGGGTCACAAAAAGATGAAGAAGGACACTGGAAAATTGTGCAATTTCCAAACAATGCCCTGGCACAAAACCGATGAATGTCACTCAAAATAGTCATTGGTAGTCGAGATCAAAGACAAGGAGTCGAACCCTGATTCAGGTTCTGATTCTAAAAATACTGGTAAAAGACATAAAATTGATGTAGACCCAAGTGTTATTGTCGCGACCGCAAAAATTCAACCAGAAGAACCAACAGATCCTAAAGAGGGGGAGCGCCTTTTTCATTCACAGATGTGGGTGAAGGGGACCCCACTTCATTTTTTTGTTGATAGAGGAAGCCAAAAGAACCTCATCTCAACAGAGGTCATCAAACAGTTGGGATTGTCGACAACACCACACCTGCAACCATACAACATCGGGTGGCTTTGCCAAGGATGATTTATTCATATCAGCCATTAGTGTTAATTTTCATACGGTATCCTGCCCTTCAAGGATGAGGTATTATGTGGTATTTCTCCATTAGATGTATGTTATGTTTTGTTGGGCCAACCATATATGTGGAAGCACCATGCTATTTATGAGTCTCGAACCCATAATGTCATTGTTACTTTGGGGGGTCATCTCTACAGAATACTAGAGGTAATTCTCACTATTGTCCCACCTAAAAAGTGTTGCAAGGTAGTATCTCATACTACAAAATTTAGCTTTTTCACAATTTCTTCAAAAGGTGAACATAACGATATTGAAACCACTACAACCTCGTCCCAAGCACCTTCTATCCAATAGAAGTAGGTCGACAAGGTTGCAACAAAGCGAAAAGATTCCTTCTTCACATAGTCATCTTATGTAGTCAGACTAGTTAAAAATGTCCAACCCTTCTAGCCACAGGTTTGTCACAACCTTCAACAAACCAAGCAACGCGACGTCTCCATCAAGGCAAGTAGCTCACCAAGATTCAGATTCAACAATCACTTTCCCCTCTCCCTCGTGAACTCAACGCAATGGAGACCATTGCTTCCTAAGGAGGGAGGATTGATATAGGTGGATATCAGTGGCCACCCAACTTTTCCAACTAGCTCAAAACAATTTTTTGACAATTTTGGTAATTTACTATTTTTAGCAGTTTTTCAGGTCCTAAACTTCAGGAGCCATTTTGAGGCCCTAAACGATGTTTTTTGGGAAAACGGGGAGAAACATGGAACTAAGTTGGATGTTTCTCACACAAAAGTTGTATTCCTTGGATATATGTTTCTAACGGTGTATTGTGCACCCCAAACAGAGATCGCATGCAAATGTTACACCCCTGGGAAGTTGACGTATCAACTACCCCCACCGGGGCCCGCAAACCTTTCGGATTTTCATCTTCCAGGGTTAGGGTTTTGGATTTTCCTTATGTTAAAAAGACCCTTAAAGCCTCATTGTAAAAATCATATTCTCACAGATGCGAGTAGCCATCACATCTCTTCTCAGAGATAAGATGTCATCTTTCTAGCGAGTCTTTCACTCTGTACTTTTACAGTCTCTGTACATTTATTTCATTAATAGAAATCATGTATTACTGTATATCTGTGACTCTTGTTTATTTCCTCTATATCTTTGTTATATTGTTTTATGTCTTGTAATATCTCTAAATATTTCTATTTTATATCTCCGCTCTCATTTCGTGCCAAAAATAATCCGAATCACCCTTAATGCTAGCTCAAATCCCAATAATGAATCTCATGATGATGAAAGAAAGAGGAATGAATTATTTCATATAAGAGTTTTATCTAAGAACACTAACATAGATAATTGTTTGATCCTAGTTCCCAAGTAAACTTGATATTTGAAGCACTTGTCAAAAGGTGGGTCTTGAAAGTAAACCACATCCAAAGCCTTATCCTCTTGGTTGGGTATGCGATAAAGAAAAACTTAATGTCACCAAGCAGTGCAGGGTCAAATTTTCTATTGCTTCAAAGTTGATTGATGAAGTGGATTTGGATTTTGTATCACTTGATATATGTGGCATGGTGCTAGGGAGTCCTTATGTTTATGATAGAAAATCAATCTTATTTAGTCATGAGAATAAATATCACCTTACTAAAGGGGGAGTGTAATATATTGTTAGAGCCCACAACATGAAGGTAAACAAAAAAATTGTTAGTGCAAGACAAATGAAGAGAATCATAAACACTAATAAGAGATATGTACTCATGGTCATAATGGAAAAGGATGTTGGAACATATGACGCCTTCCAAGGATGTGATCCTTCTCATAAGAAAGAATTAATCAATATTGTTTCTAAGTATGATGACATATTTCAGGAACTAAATGGATTACCTCATAAGAGGGAAATCCAACATGAAATACATCTTCAACAAGATTCTCCTCTTCCTAATGTGGTCATGTACAGGATGTCAGTTGTAGAGATGAAAAAAATCAAAAAGCAGGTATAAGGTTTATTGGATCGAGGGGTCAATAGACCCATTTCATATCCTTGTGGTTCTCTGATTTTGATGGTGCCAAAGAAGGATGGAACATGGTGAATGTGTGTCAATTATCTAGCCTTAAACAATATCACGATGAAAAATCAATACCCTCTTCCTCATATAGATGATTTACTTGATCAATTAAAGAATGTTGTTTATTTCACTAAGCTGAATTTGCGCAATGGATACTATCAGATCAGCATTGCAGAACATGATGCATGGAAAATTGCCTTTAAAACCAAACAAGGATTGTCTGAGTGGTTAGTTATGTCATTTTGGATTTGTAATGCTATGAAAACCTTCATGCGTGTGATGAATGATGTATTCATGCCATTTCTAGATGATTTTGTAATTGTATGTTTAGACAACATTCTTATATTCAGTAGGACTTGGGATGAACATGTAAGGCATGTAAAGCAAGTATTGAATACTTTGCAAAGGGAAAAGTTGTATGTAAAATTATCCAAATGTGAATTTGGCAAGACTACACTAATGTAATTAGGTCATATTGTAGGAGGAGGACAATTAAAAATTGATCCTTCTAAGGTTGATGTAATTGTAAATTGTTCTAATCCCACAACTGTAACCAAAACACAAAGCTTCTTGGGTGTAGTTCATTATTGGAGGAGATTCATAGCAAATTTATCTTTCATCGCAGCTCCTTTGCATGTCTTAATGGTGCAGACCTCTTGCCCTCAGGCTAAGATCCACACAGGATCTTATTTAAACCACAACAAGGGTTAACTACACTCCTTATTTAAACCCACAAAGGATTTTGGGTCTCGTGAGTTGGGCACTTCGAATGCAATGCCACAACTCTTGGAAATAATCGAAACACAAATTTGTGAATGGGCTTAAGGTGTAAGCCCCTTCTTCATCCCCTTTTCCAATATGACCATAGCCAAGCCTTAAGGCAATCACCTTTCACAAATCGCGACTTCATGAGTTGGAGTGCCAACCTTTCATGCTCTTACTTTACGAATCCTCAAAACATGATATGTCAATGAAGGTTGGATCCACCCAAAGTGACGGGTGCATGCCAACTGTCACCTTTGTTTACTTCTATTACAGAGTGGGTCCTTGCCACCTATTCGCACAAGTCTTTGTCTTTCACAACTTGAGAGAACAATGAACAACCATTCCTCTCCCTCTGCAAATCCCTGAATCTGAAATCGTGCCTTCGAGAAGATCAACGGTTGTGTGCTTCCCTCGATCCAACGACCTTCATTGTATCGAGATTTTTCCAATCGAAAATCCACAACACTCGACCCAAACCACTGGTCACTCCATTTCCCGAACTCTGATACACGACTTCTCATACGAGATCAATGGTCTTCGTTGATCTGGATCTAACGGTCACCACTCCTCTTGAGCTTATGGGTGTTGAAAGACACTCAGTATTAATCCCTCTGTTGGTCTATCAAATCCAATGGTTCACGAAACTTCTGCGCTTCTCTTTAAGCGATTCCACCATATGTTTTCAACTCCACAAGGACTTCTGTCCAAATGACTTGGAGTCCTCCCTCCTGAACTTGACTTCTATGAGACGATTTCGACCTCCTCCTCCCTTTGAACACTTTAGAGGTTCTATCCCTTCTGAGATTTCTCTTGCAAGCTCAAGGCTTCCAAAAGGGTCCATTCATGCACTCCTTGTGACATTTTCAAATAACCCCTGGTTATTTGGGCCTTCGACTCTGTGCACCTCTTTGCAACAACAATCCCTCCACCTTCTTCACTCAACCTGTGCACACCTTGCACGACTCTGTGCCTTGCTAGCACTTCTTCCTGTAAAGACAACTTGAACCTCCTCTGAGAGTTCTGAGATGAAACTCATAGCCTGGTCGACACACTCCTTTCAGACCCTCCACTACACTCTTCGAAGGAGTTCTCAGAAAGAGAAACAACTGAAACTTATTCTCCCCTTGTCCAGAATTCAAACATTCAACATAGAATTCTAGAACATACACACACACATTTCATCGAAATAAAATGCACATGGAGAATAGAAACTAGCCTACAACATACCATTCAACAGGTGGTCCCAAAAACCATAACAAACACATAGATTGGAATCAAAGCTTTCTTCTATTAACTCCAGTGCTCCTATACATGGTAAATAACAACAACTAGAATGCATAAAATTCTATGTTCTCCTCTTCAGCTCTACATCTTACAAAATCTGAATTATGTTACAATGATACAAAGGTTGAGGGTGTCTATCATCTGTTTTCCCTCCTAAGCTCCTAAACTGTCTAATATATTAAATTAATTCCACCTACTTTCTTTAAACAAAATTAAATTCCTATTACATCCGCGGATAGGAACATACTCTCCAAAATTAGTTTGGATCTTCAGATATAAATGCAAATGCACTTTCCTTCTGTCCATCACATTAATGCTTCAGAGTTTGAAATTCACAACATTTCCACAAAAGTGTATTTAATTGCATATGCACATCCAACTGTCCCCTTGGTTTTAGGCACACACTTGGGATTTATACGATGCTCCTGCATCATTCTCCCTCGCTTGAAAATTTTCATGAACTCTTGTTCATGAGATCTTGCACAGTCTGTCCATGTCTTTGAATTTCTGATTCATGCTCCCCGCTGGCATCTTCAATTGGATGTGCTTTCCACTTGAACAAGTATTCAAAATACTCTTTTCTCCTATTCTTTCTGCTAATCCTCTTGTCAATTATGCTTTCCATCTGTGGCTTTTTAGCTACATGCATTTGTTTCGTCCATGGAATTTCTTCCAGTTTCATCTTCTGCTCCTGCTTCTTCAGCTTTGTAAGGGTAAAAACCCATGACATTTAATATCGATGAGATTTCAACCCCATCGGGTAATTCAATCTCATACGAGTTTGCCCCAAATTTTCTTATGACCTTGCACGGTCCAATTTTCTTCATCTTCAGCTTGATGTATGTTCCCCTTGGGAGCCTTTCCTTCCTCAAATGTGCAAGAATCAAATCATCAACTTCAAATTGAATTTATTGTCTGTGTTGATTTTCTCTATGCTTGTACTCTTGACTTGAACTCTGCAATCGCTCCTTGATTCTACTATGAAGCTCCTTCATTTCTTCTCCAAGGTCCTCTGCACTAGCACTCCTAAATTCAACTTGTTCTGAATATTTCAATTCAGAGACTCCCCTTGGCTGCATTCCATATACAATTTGGAATGGAATCTTCTCTGTTCTTCTATTGAGTGAATCATTGTAGGAGAATTCTACTTGTGGTAGAATGTGATCCCATTGACTGTGGTGTTCAGTCACTAAGCTCCTTAACAAATCTCCCAAGCTCATGTTCATGACCTCTGTCTGTCCACTCGTCTGAGGATGATACGCTGAGCTAAAAGACAATTTTGTCCCCATCTTCTTCCATAAGGTCCTCCATAAATTTCCTACGAACTTGGTATCTCGATCAGAAATGATACTCCTTGGAAAGTTGTGAAGTCTGACGACTTCCTTGAAAAACAGGTTCACAATATGAGTTGCGTCACTAGTTTTCTGACATGGTATGAAATGTGCCATCTTTGAAAATCTGTCTACCACCACAAATATTGAATCATATCCCCTCTATGTCCTTCATAGTCCTAATAGGAAATCCATGCTCACTGCGTCCCATGGCCTTTCGGGTATGGGTAATGTTTGATATAACCCTGTGTTCTACCTTTTTCCCTTCTTGTGCTGACAAATTTTGCACCTATCCACAAATTTCTTCACATCTATCCTCATCCCTGGCCAGTAATATGAGCCATTCAAACTTGAGAATTTTTTTTCATGGCCCAAGTGTTCGGCCAATCCTCCACTGTGCTTTTCCTTCAACAAATTCTCCCTCATGGAGCATTTCGGAATACATAGCTGATTTCCCCTTAACAATAGTCCATCCTGGATCATGTTCTTTGTCCATTGTCTTTTGTCCCTGAGAATTGGATTCTTAGACGCCTCATATGCCTCTTTGAAATCTGGACCATCCCCATACATTTCTTTGAGGTTATCAAAACCCAAAGTCTTAACTCTAAATTCCTGCAGAAGCAAACATTTCTTGCTCAAAGCGTCAACAACTTTGTTAGTATTTTTAGAAATATGCTTAGTCACAAAAGTAAAATTATGCATGTATTCAACCCATTTAGCATGTTTTTAGTTCAACTTCTCCCTTCGAGTCACGAATTTCAAAGCATGATTATCGTTGTACAAAATGAACTCTTTTGGAACCAAATAGTGCCTCCATTTCTTTAGCACTTGTATGACTGTGTAGAATTATTTGACATGCATGGAGTACTTAATATTTGCATCATTCAGTTTTTCACTGAAATATGTGACCAACCTATTGTCTTGGCTTAATACTTCTCCAATGGAAAATCCACTCACATCACACCTGACCTGGAATGTCTTGCTGAACACTGGCAAAACCAGAATTGGTTGCTCAATGATCTTCTTTTTCAACAGGTTGAAGTTGTTCTCCACTTCCTTCGTCCAGTGAAAAGATTTATGTCTTTTCTTCATCGTATCCATCATCATTGCACTAATTCCACTGAAGATTCGAATGAGTTTCTTGTAGAATCTAGCCAAACCATGGAAGCTTCGAACTTCAAACATTCTCTTCGTCGATGGCCAATCCTTAATCGCCTGTATCTTTTCTAGATCCATTTTCAATTCATTTGGAGAGATAACAAAACCCAAATAAATGAGTTATGTCCTCATAAATGAAGATTTTTGCATGTTGATCAACAATTTCTCTTTCTGTAACCTTCTCATGACTGCAGCTAAATGCTTCAAATTCTCTTCTTTAGTTTTGCTAAAAATTAATATATCATCAAGATATACAATGATGGATTTCCCAATGAAATCCCTCAGGACTTCGTTCATCAACCTCATGAAAGTACTAGGTGCATTCGTTAAGACAAATGTCATGACAAGCCATTCATATAGCCCTTCACTCATCTTGAATGTTGTCTTCCATTCATCACCTTATCTCATTCTAATATGATGATATCTTCTTTTCAAATCAATATTTGAGAAAAACTTTTCTTCACTCAAGCAATCCATCAAGTCATCCATCCTTGGCAATGGGAACCTGTACCTAATGGTAATTTTTTTGATTTCCCTTGAGTTTGTACACATTCTCTAGCCACCATCCTTCCTTGGGTTGAGCATTGTTGGAATAGTGCATGGACTCAAGCTCTCTCGAATCAATCCTTTGTTCATTAAGTCCTATACCTGTCTCTTAACATCTTCATTCTCCTTCGACATCAACCTATAAGATTATTTGTTTAGAAACTAGCTCCAGGTATAAGATCGATATGATGGCTTATACTCTTGATATTTGGCAATGAACAAGGTAGTTCATCCACTACTATATCAACAAATTCTTCCAGCAACTCCTGGATTTCTTCCAGTAAATCATCTATCCTAGTGTTGCTCAAAACAAATCTGGGCTTCCTAACCAAAATGAATTGCATGTCTTCCTTATTTTTGACTTCCTTAAGAAGTTCCTTCCCACTCATGAGAAGTACAGTGTTCTCATCTCTGTTTTCACCTCTTTATCCTTAATTGGCAGCAACATGTGTGTCCTACCATTTTTCTCCAGAGTATACATGTTCTTTCTCCCATCATGCACCACATTTTTGTCATATTTCCATGGTCTACCCAGCAATAGATGACAAACATCCATGGGAATGACATCACACAATATCTCATCTTTATATCCTCCTATTTTAAATTCAACTAAACACTATTTACTTACATTTACATGATGTCCTTTTTGTAGCCATGAAACTTTGTATGGGATTGGATGCGCAACAATCTCCAGCTACGGTTTTTCTACCATTTCTATGGATATAAGATTATCTCTGCTACCAGTGTCCACTATGACTTTGCATACCCTATCTTTGGTTTTGCAAGCAGTCTGAAACAAACTGTTTCTTTGGGCTAGGCTCTCTGGCTCCTTCTATGGTTTCAAGAGAACTTTCTGAATCATCAAAGATCTTTCTCCCTGAGCATCCTCTACCTCAACATTCTATCCTTGAGCTTCGACAATGTGAGTTTCACCACCATATTTTTTCCTATCTGGACACTCATAGGATTTATGTCCGATTTTTCCACAAATAAAGCATTTCACTTCACCTCCTCTACCTCTTCCTCTTCCTCTGGCTTGAGGAAAAGTATTTCTATCAGCATGTTTCCTCCCCTGTGAGTTTCCTCCTCTCTCAGATTGATTTTAAGGTTTATTCCCCTCTTCTTTAGGCTTCTGAGTTCTGTCTTGGGAAATTGTCTTCCCTCTTCTTTAACTTCTTCCTTGGCCTCTTTGACCTTGCTTTCGGCTCAACTTCTCTTCAGATTTTAGATCCATCTGATAAGCATCTTCTATAGTTTGAATGGTCATCATTCTCATCTCATCCTGAATGTCATATCGTAGACCATTCATATTCCTAACAACTTTCTCATCATCGCTTTCCCAATGACCTGCTCTGATGTTTATCCTATAGAACTCTTCAGTGTATTCTTTTACTAACATAAGCTTCTGTCTCAAATTTTGCATTTTCCAAAAAAACTTTATTTGATAATCCCTGGGTATAAACTTGGCTTTCATTTTTGCAACCATTCTATCCCAGCTCTTGATTTTTTTCTTTCCCTTGCAATGTCTATCAACTTGCAGTACATCCCAATACAGTGTTGCATGCTCTTTAAGTCTAGTAACGACATGTTTGACTTTCTTGTCTTCCTTGACATCCTCATAGTCAAAGTGTTTGTCTAGAACACTAATCCAGTCTATAATATCTTCAAAGTCTAGGTTTCCTTCATACATTGGAATGCCCATTTTTTCCCTAGCACCTATCCTTGCAACAACCCTGAATATGCGTTCTTCTACAACATCTTCGACTACAACTTCTTCTCCTTCATTTTTTTCTTCATTTTCGCTTTCAGCTTCGCTGATATCCCCAGCATCAATTGTTCTCCTTTGTGATGTCTCCATAGCATCAAGTCTGGCACATAATTCACGCATTTTTCTTTCCACTACTGGAGAAGGTATGGGCCTTTCTCTTCTTCTCGATGGAATGGCTGTAAAATTTCTCTTTTCTCTCTGTTGTAGAAAGAAAAAGAATTTGTTCTGGGCTATGATACCACAACTAGTGAAGACCTCCTACCCTCAGGCTGAGATCCACAGAGGATCTTCTCTAAAACACGACAAGGGTTAACTGAACTCCTTGTTTTAACCCGCAAAGGATTTCAAGTCTCGCGAGTTGGGAACTTCGAATGCAATGCCACGGCTCTTGGAAATAGATTAAACATGAAATTTTGAATGGCCTTAAGGTGTAAGCCCCTTCTTCAACCCCTTTTCCAATATGACCACAACCAATCCTTTATGCAAGCACCTTTCGCAACTCGGGACTCCGCGATTTTGAGTGCCAACCTTTCATGCTCTTACCTTATGAAACCCTGAAATGCGATATGTAAACGAAGGTTGACTCCACCCAAATAGATGGGTGCATGCCACCTGTCACCTATTTTTACTCTGCTTACAGAGTGGGTCCTTGCCACTGGTTCACACGAGTCTTCATCTTTCAAAAAATGAGAGAACAACGAATAGTCATTCCTCTCCTTCTGTAAATCCCCGACTCCAAAATTGTGCCTTCGATGAGATCGATGACTGTATGTCTCCCTCAATCCAATGACCCTCCTTGTATGAATATTTTTCCAATCAGAAATCCACAACACTCGACACAAACCATTGGTCACTCCATTCACCGAACTCCGATACATGACTTCGCATATGAGATCAACGGTCTTCGTTGATATGGATCTAATGGTCACCACTCCTCTTGAGATTATGGGTGTTGAAAGACACTTAGTCTTAATACCTCTGTTGGTCTATAATATCCAATGGTTCACGGAACTTCGACACTTCTCCTTGAAGCGATTCCACTGTCTGTTTTAAACTCCATGAGGACTTCTGGCCATATGACTTGGTGTCCTCCCTCCTGAACTTGACCTCTGTGAGATGATTTTGACCTTTTCCCCCCTTTGAACACGTCATAGGTTCTATCCCTTCTGAGTTTTCGCTTGCGATCTCAAGGATTCCAAAAGGGTCCATGTACGCACTCCTTGCGGTAATTTTCAAATAACCCCTAGTTATTTGGGCCTTCGACTCTGTGCACCTCTTTGTAGTAGTAGTCCTTCCACCTTCTTCACTCAGCCTGTGCACACCTTGCACAACTCTGTGCCTTGTTGGCACTTATGCCTATAAAGACAATTTGAAACTCCTCTGAGAGTTCTGAGATGAAACTCATAGCCTGGTCGATGCACTCCTTGCAGACCCTCCACTGCACTCTTTGAAAGAGTTCTCAGAAAGAGAAACATCTGAAACTCATTCTCCCCTTGTCCAGAATTCAAACATTCAACATAGAATTCTAGAACACACACACACATCTCATTGAAATTAAATGCACACGGAGAATATAAAATAGGCTGCAACATACCATTCAATAGGTGGTCCAACAACCATAACAAACACATAGATTGGATTCAAAGATTTCTTTTATTGACTCCAGTGCTCCTATACATGGTAAATAACAACAACTAGAATGCATAAAATTCTCTGTTCTCCTTTGCATCTCTACGACTTATGAAATCTGAATTATGTTACAATGATAGAAAGGTTGAGGTTGTCTATCATCCATTTTCCCTCCGAATCTCCTAAACTGTATAATATATTAAATTAATTCCACCTACTTTAATTAAACATACTTAAATTCCTATTACATCCATAGATAGGAGCATACGATCCAAAATCAGTTTGGATCTTCAGATATAAATGAAAATGCACTTTCCTTCTGTCCAACACATTAATGCTTCAGACTTTGAAATTCACAATGTTTCCACAAAAACGTATTTAATTACATTTGTGCATCCAACTATCCCCTTGGTTTTAGGCATGCACTTGGGCTTTATATGATGCTCCTGCATCACTTAACCAGTGTAAAGAACACTTTTCAGTGGGGAGGAAAGCAACAAAAATCCTTCAACACTTTGAAGAAAAAGATAAGTATCGCACCAGTATTATCACTGTCAAATCTTCAACAGCCTTTCAAGATCGATATAGATGCCAACATACATTCCATGGGTGCATTATTGATGCAATATCATAAGCCTATATGTTACCACTCTGAAAATTTTAACCAATTCATTGTTAACTATCCTACATATGATAAAGAGTTGTATGCATTAGTTCAAAGTGTAAATAAATGGAAGCACTACTTGTTAGGGAAGGAAACAATCATACATATAGATAATCATCCCTTACTGTTAGAAAAACAGGATCGAGAAACAATAAAATGAAAGAAATGCTTAAATAAAACAAAGAATATACAAAATACAATAGAGACACACATATACATGTTTCACCTAGTGTGGGATACATCCACCAGAGAAATTGCCAGGCCCTTCCTTTATTATTATCCAAAAAATGAACAGATACAACCTACAAGACGCCCACTGTAACTTCCTCTTCTTTCTCTCACAATCTTCTCACTCAGAATACAATATTCACAATGATATATAGCCACAATACATTTCCTTTATAAAAGAGGTTTCCTTCTAGGGAAAAAAACCCTAACATAACTTCTACCGTCAAATCTACGACCTTATAATGAATGGTCTATATTTACAATTAAATTGAAATATACATTTATAAGGAAATTTTTCCTTCAGGCAACACTTTCCCCCGAACCCCCACTGGGGGCCCGCTTTCCCCCAGACCCCATAGAGGGGGTAACCCCCCTATGCACTCCCCCGTGTGGAGGAGAGTACATTATTCTAGTGTGTAAATCCTTCATGGGGTATAAAAATGACTGAAAACAAATACCTCTGAATCAGGAAGACAATCAGGCTCCACAACCAACAATCTCCCACTTGGAGACCGATCTCAACAACTCCACCGCTGCTTTATATGATAGACTATGATCCTTCTTGGACCTGGAAATTTTTTAATCTTCATCTTCATTCTTCAATACCAACTGAATCTGAGCAGGAACTTAGTTTCTCCCTGGTTACTCCCTTTGTTAACATGTATGCCGGATTCTGGCTAGTGTGTATCTTTTCCAAATTCAAATGTCCATTTTCCAAGATAGATCATATGAAATTGTGCCTAAGTTGTATATGCTTAGTATTTGAATGGAAGGATGATTTCTTTGTGATATGAATCACACTCTCACTGTCACAATACAACTTGTTATTCTCCTTCTTCTTTCCCAATTCCTCCATAAACCTCTGTAACCAAATTATTTCTTTACTAGCCTCTATAGCAACAACATACTCTTCCTCTATTGTTGAAAGTGAAACAACCTTTTGTAGTTTCGAAATCCAACTTACTATTGTTCCTCCTATAGTAAAAACATACCTTGTGGTTCTCCTTCTGCTATATGTATTACCTGCCATATATGAATCAACATATCCATGTAGAACAATGTCTCAACCTCCAAAACATAATGCATTAGTAGCAATACCTCTCAAATACCGAAGAATCCACTTTACTGCTTCCCAATGTTCTTTACATGGATTGGTCATATACCTGCTCACAACTCCCACCGCATGTGAAATATCTGGTCTTGTGCAAACCATCGCATACATCAAACTGGCAACTGTTGATGAATAAGGGACCGTTTACTTTCATTCTATCTCCTCCTGTGTCTTGGGACACGTTTCCTTAGTTAATTTGAAATGGCTGGCCAAAGGTGTACTAACTAGTTTTTCTTTCTAGATTCTAAACCTCTCCAACACCTTCTCTATGTACTCACCCTAAGACAATGTCAATTTTTTATTTTTCTTCTCTCTTGTTATTCTCATACCAAGGATTTTCTTTGTAGCACCCAAATCCTTCATTGAAAAATAATTATCTATTTTATTCTTGAGCACATTTATATCCTGCATATAAGACCCTGCAACAAGCATGTCATCTACATACAATAGCAAGATAATATAGCTTCCATTTTCTATCCTTTTAAAATAAACACGGTGATCAGAATGACATCTACTATAACCTTGTTCTATCATAAACCTGTCAATCTTCAGATACCACTACCTTGGAGATTTCTTTAGGCCATACAAGATCTTCTTCAATCTTCATACCAAATTATCCTTTCCTTTGACTTCATACCCTTGTGGTTGTTGCATATAAATCTCTTCCTCCAAATTCCCATGGAGAAAAGTTGTTTTTACATCTAAATGTTTAAGATTTAAATATTCTACTACCACAAGACTTAAAATAGTCCTAATTGAAGTCATTTTAACCACATGAGAAAATATTTCATCAAAATATATACCTTTATTTTGTGCAAACCCCTTTACAACAAGTCTAGCCTTCTACCACTTTTTTCCTCTATCTTCTTCCTTCAATTTGTAATCCCGTTTATTCTACAATGATCTTTTTCTTGCAGGAACTGAACCAAATCCTAACTCTGGTTATTTACCAGGGAATCCATTTCCTCTTTCATTCCTTGATCCCACTTCTTTTTAGTGTTTACCTGAATTTCCTCTTCATAACATTTTGGTTCACTGGAATCAGTCAACAATAAATAATACAATGAAGGAGAGTATCTCTCATGGGGTCTACTTAAACTGGTAGATATTCTAACAACATTTGCATGAGTTTGAGGTACATGCTAATCCTATTGTTGTACATTTTGATTCTCTGGTACTTTTGGAATTTCTTTTTCAATGATCTCATCAAGCACTGCATATTCTCATTTTTCTTTTTCTTGTTTTTTTCCCTGCAACTGATATTTGTACATGACCTTCTCATTGAATATGACATATCTACTCCTAATTATTTTGTTATTTTCATAATCCCATAAGCGATAAACAAAATCATTAACATTGTATCCAATAAAGGTACACTTCTTGGATTTTTCCTCAAGCTTTGTTCTATTTTCTTTATCAATATGGACAAATGATTCACAACCGAAAGTCTTCAAAAAAGAATAGTTTACCATTTTATATGTCCATGCCTCCTTTGGAACTATACCATCCAAAGAGCTTGAAAGTCCTCTGTTTATTAATTAAACAACAATATCTACAACATCTTCCCAGAACTGTAAGGGGAAACCAACATGCAATCTCATACTCCTTGCATGCTCTATGATTGTCCTATTCATCCTTTATGACATACCATTTTCTTGTGGTGTTCCTGGAACTATATTCTCTCTACAAATTCCATGGTATGAACAATAATCATCAAACTCCTTGCTGCAATATTCACCTCCATTTTCTGATCTGAGACACTTCAACCTTTTTCCTGACTCATTCTCAACCAAATCTTTCCATTTCTTAAAAGTATAAAAAACATCATATTTTTGTCGAATGCAATAAACCCAAGTTTTTCTAGTTGCATCATCAATAAAAGTAACATAATAACGAGAGACACCAATAGATGATACTTGAGTTGGTCCCCATATATCTGTATGCACAAACTCTAACCTTTCACTCTTCTTTTCTTTTCCAAATCTTAGAAATCTGACTCTCTTATGTTTTCGATAAATACAATGCTCATAGAAATCCAAATCAATTTGTTTAAGACTTGACAACAAATTTCTTTTGTGAAGTATCTACATCCCCTTCTCACTCATGTGTCCAATCCTATGATTCCATAGTGTTGTATCCACTACTGTAGAAGCTAAATAGATAGAAGAGTCAATATTACTAGTACATAAATACAATGTACTTACCTTCTCTCATTTTTCTATCACCAATGATACTTTGGTGACCTTCCACACCTTATCTGTAAATATGGATATACAACATGGATGATTTTAGGGGCTAAATTTCTCTCATGGGCTAATTTTCCATGGTTTTTCCAAAAACGAGATTCACTATTTTAAAAATGATTCACTCAAATTCTATAGGATAAAATTATTTTACCTTAAAAATCGCCAAAAGTTTATAAAAACTATATTAAATCCTTATAAATTTGAATATTTTTACAAAAATATCGCCAAACATTTATAATTGGCATATGAATGATTGGTAATATTCGCCAAGGTTTCTATATTTAAAAAACAAATTCCATCCTTAAAGTCATCCCTGATATACAACCTTCACTTGTCAACTTCCCTGTTGAAATTATATTTTTCCTTAAATATGGAACATGTCTTACCTCTTTCAACAACCATTGTTTTCCATTGCTTTTCTTTATTTTTACCTTTCTCATTCCAACAATTTTTCATGGTGCATCATCACCCAAATGAACCTATCCAAAATCACCTTGAACATAATATAGAAAATGTTTCCTATGGGGTGTGGAATGAAATGAAGCCCCTGATTCTACTACCCAAGACTTATAAATATTATCTACACAAAGAATCAGAGCATCTTGTAACACATCACCTATTACATTTGCTTCTTGATTTTTATCCTTTTGTCCTCCTATGTTCTCCATGTTTAACACATTATCTGATGTATCACCTGTGCTTTTCTGTAACATTTCCTCACTAAGGATAACACCAAAAACATCAATAAATTTTAAAGTGTTTGAACCAGAGACAAAGTTACTTATAGACACGACCAAGTCATTCCATCTTTCTAGCAATGAGTAGAACATTAGAAGAGCCTTGATCTCATCATCAAAGTCCACTTTTACATAACTTAGTTGATTAGTAACCGTATTAAATTAATTTAAATCATCTAGAATAGACCCACCTTATGACATCTTAATATTAAATAATATCTTCATTAGAAATAGCTTATTGGACGTTGAGGGTTTTTCATACAGTTTAGCCAATGCATTCATCAATTCCTTCATTCTCTTTCCTTTCGAAATATTGAAAGCCACCGATGCTGCCAGGCTTAGTTGTATCGTTCCTAGTGCATTTCTTTCAATAACCTCTCATTCTTCATCCTTCATGGTCATCAGTTTCTTTATTATTCCACCCAATGTTAGAAATAAATCCTTCTGATATAAATAATCTTCCATATACATCTTCCATAATTGGTAGTTTTGGTCGTTAAATTTCTCAACCCTAGGGTGCGATCATACCGACGTTAATGCACCAAATCCCATCAGAACTCCGCAGTTAAGATCACTTGAGCTACAATAGTACTAGGATGGGTGACCACCTGGGAAGTCCTATTGTTTCACCCTCTGCCCCTTTTTCCCCAGATGGGGTGATAGTGCACTCTAGGTGCCCATCCTACCATTTTGTGCCCCCACCTATCCCCTACCCATGTGCTGGCACCTGTGGATCCCCTCTACCCTAATTACTCTATCATCATTGTTGCTACTACGAGCTCTCTCTTCATCTCTCCAGTAACTAACTTCTCCAGTGCGCTCAGATATGGAATCTCATCCTTGCTATGGCGTTGGTACAAGGCCCACTCCTCTTGCGCTCGTGCGACTTTAATCCCCTGCACTCTTCTTATGGTGATGTCCAATACCCCTTGTGGTTCCTATCACCCTCTTCTCCCAACATTTATGGTTCTTAGTCGTCCCCTCTAGTGTTTACCTAGTTCACTCTGGTCCTTTCTACACCCTTACCTCCTGTTACTCAATCCATGCCCTGCCAGTGAGGGAAGCAGAAGCATGGTTCCCTATGGTACCATAACCACTCGTCTATGGGAAGTCAACACCCTCCCACCTTCACCCCTACACTTATCTCCTCACCTTCTTCGTCAACTCATTCCTCACTAAACCAATCTGGCCTTCCACCTTTGTCCTCATCTTGGGAGTTCCATGTAGAATGGTTTTACCTCCATGGAAACTCTCTCAAGTTTTCTCCTGTACTTCTCCCTGAATTGGCCTCGACCTCATAGTCAGTGGTGGCATGTCCCTCTTGTCTGCCACCCTTTCCTCCTTCACCACCCCTTCCCGTCCCCCGTTTCCAGCCTCTGTGCCCTCATTGGAGAATGGTAATGTGCACTCGAAAGAACTCTGTGTGGAAGTTTCCCACAACTAGGAGCAACTCTAGCCAGAGTGCGTTTCACCCCCAGGCCTATGAGATTGAGTTTCAATTCTCTAGGAATTGGTCTTTGCGGTCTGACAGGACGTGGATGATCTCTAGTTCAAACTGGACAAATTGGAATGATGTGTTATGAATATTGAAACAATGCTAGATACTCTCCTCCATTCCTTGCATCCTTCAGACTCTAGCCTCAAGGATTTTGCTTCTCCATGGGTGGTTCTCACTCTAGAATTCCAGGGGAAGGATGCACAGTGCGGGGATGAAGAAACATGGAAGAACGTGGAAACTCTGCATGGCACACGTGCAATAGATTTTGAGGGCATGCATGCCCACCAGACACCATGACAGGTGACGAGAGTACATGTGTTTGCATGCATGTTTTATTTTTACAACTATCAGTCGTGTCTGGAACATTCAGTCTATGTTGTGGGTGTTTGGAAATGTTTTTCTGTGTTTTGGTTAGTGGATAGGCCTGGCTCAGCTCATTATAACCATTTTTTTGATAAACAATCTATTTTTGAGTTCAAATGCTTGGTTAGGCTGAATCGATTTCCCCACAAAATGATTCTAGTGAATATGTTAAATTTTCTATATCATATCTAGTCTGTATTTGATTCTGAGTTGGTTTCCTCTCGAGGAAACTCAACACTCCATCAACTTGAACTCAGGATGATATTGTAATTTTTTTCATCACATGTAATATATACATCTTACAAAAAAAAAAATCTTGACCCTAAGCTTTCCATCTTTCTCCATTTCTCTTTTTTGAACCAGGAACCCTCTTTTAGTGAGAGTTACCTTTCTCTTTGATACCATTTTTTATAAAAATAGGATCACGGAGAAATAAAATTAAACAAATGTGCAAATAAAACACAAAAGATACAAAATACAATAGATACAAATATATATGTGGTTCACCCAGTGTGGGCTACGTCCACCAAATAAATTTCCAGGTCCTTTATTTATTTTTATCCAACAAATGAAGGGATACAACCTACAACACACCCATTGTAACTTCCTCTTCTTTCTCTCACAATCTCCTCACTCAGAATCCAATATTCACAATGATACATAGCCGCAATAAATTTCTCTCATAAAAGAGGCTTGCCTTCTAGGGAAAAACACCCTAACATAACTTCTAATGTCATATCTACAACCTTATAATGAACGATCAATATTTACAATGAAATTACAATATACATTTACAAGGCAAATTTTCCTTTAGGGGATTCACCCCTGAACCCCCACTGGAGGCCCACTTTCCCCTGGACCCCGCAGAGGAGGTAACCCCCCTCTGCACTCCCTCGCATGGAGGAGTGTACATTCTTCTGAGGTGTAAATTCCTCATGGGGTATAAACACGGCTTAAAACAAAGGCTTCTGAATCAGGAAGATAATCAGGCTCCACAACCAACACTTACAGTATCTCCAAGCACAAACCAAGCTACAACAATCTCAACATTACAGGTGGATGGGTTTTCTTCAACAGTTTCATTTGGTAATCAAATACAAAAGTGGTACAGGTATAAAGGTAGTTGATATGCTTTCTAGAACTCCTATTGTTGCTTCTATTATTTTGAAGAATGCTTCTTTATTTCATGATAGCTATGTGGAACAATATGTTGTTGATGAAGATTTTAAAGAGTTATTTGAAAATATAACCCATGGTGCATAGGTAGAGAACTATTGTTTGAAGGGAAAAATACTCTACCATCTTAGAAATATATGTATTCCTACAAGTGAATGAGTCCATGTAATATGAGAATCTCACACTTCTCTCGTGTCTGGGCATTTTGGGGTAGGAAAAACTATGGCTCATCTGCAAAGGTTTTGTTACTGGCCTTAGATGAAAGAAATTGTAACTAAATATGTAAAGGGGTGAGTGATGTGTTTTACTTGTAATTCCACTAATAGAAAACTAGGGCTATACTCACCACTTCTTGTTCCATCCCATCCATGGGAGAGTATTTCCATGGAATTTGTAGGGGGTTTACCAATATTGAAAATGGGTTTACCAATATAGAAAAGGCATTTACCAATATATAAATATTGACATGAAAAACATAGGTTTGATCATCATTTCCAGGTTGGAGACTTAGTATGGATTCACATCAACAAGGAGCATTTTAAGGGTGAAGGAAAGAAACTCAAGACTATCCGATATGGATCCCTCATTATTTTGGAGAAAATTGGCACCAATGCTTTTCATATAGATCTTCCACCTTATATGCAAATTTACTCAGTGGTAAATGTAGAAAACTTGAAATTTTTTTGAGCCTCCAATGATCATGGATTAAGGTGAGGAAGTTTCAATATCTTTAGTTGATGATTTTTCCCCTAAGTACTTGGATGAGTTGAAGGAAGATATCATCCTGTACAGGAGAATGAGAACTTCATTCATGGGTGATGTTGATTATCTTCAAGTGGGATTAAAGGGCACACATCCAAGCAAGGCAATGTATATTGAAAAAGACAAAGTGAGGAAACTCTTCCCTCACTTACCTGTTAATTGATGAAATCTTTTGGTGGTCCAAAAATCTCTCAATGGGGAGCCGTGATTCAAAGGGATCCAAGGAAGCCTAAGGATAACTCAAAATTCTCAGAAGTTCCTCAAGAAGCTTAGAATAACATCAAAAGATGGAGAAAAAGAAAAAATTCAAATTCATCAAAACTCATAAAAATTGACATCATCACGAAGAGAACATCACAATATTTCCAACTACGTAAATGGTTCGTCAAACGAATTTACAGATCGAAAGATATGTCCATTCAAAGTTTGGTTAGCCAGGTCAAGTCAACCAGGGGACACATCAGCATCTGTACTGTTGACGTCAACAACTGACTGGATAGGGTGACGTCAATAAGAAATAATTCTAATGTCAGCATGCCATGTGGCTTCCTCATAGGCTACCACATGGATTCCTCACAGGCTACCATGTGTCAGGCAGATTTGGCATTTTCATGGTGCCAACTAGACCAATGGAAAATTTCCACATGGCACCACTTAGGGGCTACCACGTGGCTCAACAATAGACTGAAACATGGCAGGTGATGTCATATCCACATGGGTAGATGACTGTATCCGACATCTAATCATAGGGTGCGATGTGGACTAATCTACAGGTCCCACATGGCACCCATAGTTTTCCCAATGAGGGTTGGGATATGATGGTTTTAAAAAAAATTAACCAATCACTGAACCGGTTGGCGCCAGATTCAGCGACTGATATTTCATGGCATATATATATATATATGTGTGTGTGTGTGTGTGTGTGTGTGTGTGTGTGTGTGTGTGTGTGTGTGTGTTGTTATAGTCAGTGGAGGGTACCGACCGACCGACACCAATTTCGGTGGTTGGGTCGGCGGACCCTACCAGGACCCTTCGTAAATTGCAACCAATATATAAAATGGGTTGGATGGGATTCGAACCGTGGACCTCCCATACCCTAAATATTAACCATTGCCACTAATACCAATCGATCTATCGACCATGTGTTGGTACATCTGCCAGAAGTTAATGAATTCAATTTGTTTTCAGTGCTGGGGGGGGGCGCACGAGAGGGTATGGTCAGGCATGAAAAAAAATGAGGAAGTACAACTATTTATTGTAGGTGGTAGGAAAAGAAACCAAGACAAAATTTTGCATGGGCCTGGAAGTTACAGTGTCATATTGAGGCATGTAGACAGTTATGTTTGGGTAATTCAATGCCACGAATTCAATGGTGTTGTATGCTTTTTGATCTAGGTAAAAATTTTGTAGCTTAGTTCCAGAATGAGGTATACTTATGTATTTTTATAAATTCTTTTGCTAAGTTAATAAAAAGGCCTACCCATTTAAGAGCAGAACCCAAAGATGTAGTCCATTAGGGACAAATTCCATTATCGATTTTTTTGTATTCATATTTGATGCTTATGTCTCTTTATTATTGAGATTTTCCTTCTTTATGGTGCACTTCAATTTATGCTCATTTAATACAATTCTTTAATAAGTCACATCGATGGAAATATCCTAGATCAATCCTCCTTCTGATTGGAGCCATAGAATCAAGGAGTTGGAGCATGATAACTAGGTGGTTGTAGCCACCTTCTAGTTGGAACCAGAGAAACCAAGGGGTTGTATCCACCTTTTGGTTGGAGCCAGAGAAACCAGGGGGTTGTAGCCTCCTTCAAGTTTGGGCCAGATAATTTAGGAGGTTGTATCTTCCTTCAGGTTGGAGATTGTAAATAGGGGGTTGAAGACTCCTTTCAGTTTCATCTAGAGAATTGGGAAGTTGGTGCTTCCTATGAATAATTCTTGATATATATAAGAAAGAATTCAATGGCTTTCTCCCATTTGGGTTTCATGTAAATATTGGTGTAGTGTGTTATTGATGTGACGTTTCTTATGATTACATGCTTATGATCTAAATATATTGAATGAAATCATAAATGATACATTGATGATAAACTGTTGAACATTGTTGATAAAGTGAAAGAATATATAGTGGTTAAAAGTGGTATAAAGTGCTCATAATGATTCACCCCCACCCCCCCCTCTTAGTATTCAAAAAATTGGTATTAGAGCAGATTCCATCAAGGAAATAGTTTTACCAATGGAAGGTAGATCATGGAGTATAGTATAAATGGACTATCAATGTTCAGTATGAATGGAGTACAAATGCTCAGTATGAATGGAGTACCAATGTTCAATGGTTAGAATGGTATGTACTATGTGATATGGAGCTGAAGAATGAAAACATTTTTGCAGGAACAAGGATATGCTATTTGGTATTCAGCTATTATAGGATATAATGGCTCAAATAAACCAAATACTACAACCAAGAAGGAATTGAAGAACAACAACAAAATAGCAATGGATTTCATCATGGAAGGTTTACCTGCTTCAGTAAAGGACAAAGTGGGGTAATGTTCATCAACTAAATAAATATGGGATAAGATACATACTATATATTCTTCTCCCGTTTCTAAATAATAAAGAGGTACAAAACAAGAGAAGATGCTCATCATGTTAGACAAATTCAAAAGAAGAGTTTGTAATCAACAAAAGTGAGTTCTTTTTCTTTAATTATGAAGAGTGTGGACATCTTGAAATTTAATTCCCCTATTTGAATATTGAAAGTGATGATACAAAAAATACCAATGAAATAGAAGAAAACCCTAATATTGAAAAGGAAAATAATCATGAAGAATAATTCACTCAACGAGAAAGAGAACTTGAAGATGAAATGAACACATTGAACATCCAAATTGAATAAGAAAAGTAGGAAGAAGAAGTCTTGAGGAATCGTATGTTGAGTAAATAAGAATCTCATAACACTAACTCTAGAGAAGTCGAGCATACGATCATGATTTTAAAGGGTTGAATAGAAGAATCCAAAAGGACTGAAGAAACTCTCAAGGATCAGAAGTAGTGTTTGGAAATCAAAATAACAACACATAAGGAAGAAGAAAAAAAGAGAGATAAGATATTGACATATCATCTTAAGGAAAGAACTGATGACTTAAATCATCTTGAAGCATAATTTGGCCAAGAAGAAAGAAGACTTGAAAAATAAATCATCTCCTTGAAGACCTAACTTGAAGAAGAAAGGAGGACTAACGAATTTATGAAGATTCACATGATGTAGAAAGAAGAGGTTGAGAATATTGAAGAATAAGTTGTTAAATTGAGAGTTAAAATCATCAAGCTCATCAAGAATATTGAATAAAGATAATCATCCACATCATCCATAAAGAACATTGAAGAGAATCCCTCCAGGTTGCTAGAAAAGAATAATTAATAAAAGAGTAATATTTATGCAGAAGTACTCAAAGGAAGGAATCATGGTCAACACGAATCAAAGAAGAAAGAGTATAATAGAGATACATATTCAACAATACCTACCACATTCAGGAAACAAAGAAGCTTCAACCATGATGAATAGATCCATAGAAGAGAAGATCATGGTTATCAAAGGTAGGAATTCAGAAGGACTACACAACAAAGAAAATCATTCACTTCCAAGTATGTAAAAACAAATTATGGTCATTTTTTTTATTGTCCTAACTTTGGACATAGAGTTGCAGATTGCAGGGCCTATGAAAGAAATGTTCGAAAAATAATGTCTTATGGTGCCCCAGATGAATTTGAATGTTATAAGTTCCATAAATATGGACACATAGCTCATGATTGTAGAAGCATTATGAATACTTATTTGATAAAGAACATTGATATCATATATAAGATTTTTTGGAAAAGAAAACAAGAATAGGTAAAGGAAGATCAGATGAATGAAGGGCACCCATAAATCATACTCTTAGGATTGGAAATAGTACAATATGAAGAAAAATCTACATGGAAACATAAATATTTCATATATAGTTGGAGAAGAAACGAAAAAGAATAAGAATAGGTGAATAAATACCAAGTCCTAAAGATCATAGGATTTTCGGTAGGACAAGAGAGAAAAGAAGAGCAGTTGAATAAATAACAGATTAAAGAGATCGTACTTTCAAGACTTGTAGTGCAAGATCAATACAAGGGAACAAAGGAAGAAGTCAGAGTTCAAAAAGATGATGAGTCTACAAATGAAGATGAAGATTACTCTGCATTGGAGAAGGTATTTTTTTGATCCATCCATCTGGAGACTCCCAACAAATACAAATATTTAACAAGAGGAGTCATTGCATAAATACTACATATCAAAGAACCATCTTTCGATCCATTACAAGTATTTACAGAGACAAATTCAAAGCAAATACATAGAAATTATATAGATTAATATATTGATCGGTTGACAAGTCACGTTCCCACACATGTATCAGTTGGTAGGAAGAAGTTTATGATTATATTACATGTATGTATTCAAGCATGGATATCTTTAGTACAGGTTGTTTTAGACATGAAAAGTTTGATGAGAAGATAGATCAAATCAGTGGACATGTTTGATTCAGTCTGATAAATAGGAACATGTGATCATCAATTGTGTCATATTGTAATATACCAGATATAAAATGTATGTAGAAGAGAAATAAAATGCTAGTAATGGCAGAATAACAACAATATAACCAGAACATTCACCACAATAACACTAAAATGATATAAGAATAAAAACATAAATAGCACTTTGAATCTGAAAGAAATGTTCACGGGCCTCTTCGAGGGGGCAACCTCCAGTTGATAAGAGATCTATTACAATAATATCCAAGCTAGGGTTCTCATACCCTCGACTCCTATTTATACTAAAAGGAAGCATCTAGAGGAAGATCCTTCTAGAAGCATAGGCTTCTATTAGGTCTTCTTAAATCCACCTTATTTTATTTTATTGAAAAGCCTTATTAATATTGAACTTTATTACATCCGAATATATTGTTCTACCTATGTGCAGATTAGGACCCTAACATGTCCACCCCCTTAAAAACAACTTTGTCCTCAAGGCTTGAGATGAGAAAATTGTTGCAGAATGGTAGTTGGTTCCCAAGTGGCATATGTTGGAGTTGTATCTTTCCACTGGACTAGAACTTCCTTGATGGTCCTTTGACATAGGCGACGCTCATGCTGGTTGGTTTGAATTTGGAACTTAACTCCAATCACCTTCTTTAAGCATGAAACATGAAAAACAGGATGTAGCTTTGAATGGTTGGGCAAAGCTAACTGATTGGAAACTTGTACCACATGCTTGAGAACGGTATAAGGACCATAAAATTTGGGTGCTAGCTTCTGACAATGCTCAACCTTCAGGGAAGTTTGCTTGTAAGGTTGCAGTCGAAGAAACACCTGATCCCCTTCTGCAAATTGATGTTCAGAGTGACCTTGATCTGCTTGTTGCTTCATGCAATTTTGTGCCATGAACAAATTCTCTTTGAGGGTACGGAGAATAGCCTCTCGAGCTATAAGTGTTAGGTCAACCACCTGGACCTTTGAGGCACCTGGTAAGTATGATTGAACTGAAAGTGGCTTCTTTCCATATACCGCTTCAAAAGGAGTCATGTGTGTAGTTGTATGGTATGAAGTGTTGTACCACCATTCAGCTAGGGGTAACCATTGAGCCCACTGATTTTTCTTTTTCGAGGAAAAACACCTCAAACATGTTTCCAAACACTTGTTGACAACTTTCGTTTGGCCATCATTCTGGGGATGATAAGTTGTGCTGAGATGCAATTTTGTGCCTTGTATCTTGAACAGTTCTTGCCAAAAATTGCTTGTGAAAGTTGCGTCACGATTAGAAACAATAGAGTGTGGCATGCCATGAATCTTGAAGACATGATCCATGAATATTTGAGCCACTGTAGATATTGTAAAAGGGTGTTGAAGGGCACATAAATGAGCATACTTGGAAAGGAGATCAACAACCGCCATAATGAGGGATTTATTTTTCGATTTGGGTAAGCTAGTAATAAAATCCATAGAGATATTCTTCGAAATAGCAGGTGGAATCGGGAGCGGTTGTAGTGTGCCCGATGATTTGACTGTTTCTCCCTTATTGTGTTGACACACCTCACATTCAGCTACAAAATTATGATTTTTTTGTTTCATACCATCCCAGAAAAGGGAACGTTTGACCCTGTCATAGGTTTTGGTGAACCCGAAGTGCCCTACTATGGGTGTAGCATGAAGCTTTGAAAGTACCATGGATTTAATCTTTGATTGTTTACATAAATACAAACAACCTTTGTATCAAAGTTCCTCATGGAGCCAAGAGTACCCTAGGGAAGCTGGAGCATTGGACTGCAATTGCTAGATCAACTACGAACTTTTGGGATCTTGTAGCTATTCCTGGCGAACGACTTGGAGCCAATATGGTACAATGAATGAAAGAGAAAAAAGGGATCCTTCATCTTCATATTTTTGGGAAAGTGCATCCGCAACCACATTGTCTTTTTCTTTATTATAAATGATCTCATAATCATATCCAAAGAGTTTAGTCACCCATTTCTTTTGTTCTAGGGAGGAAATGTGTTGTTCCAGAAAATACTTGAGGCTTTGATGGTCTCTCTTAATTTGGAACCGTTTCCCCAATAGATAAGGATGCCACAGATCCACGACATGAAGACTAACAAACATTTCCTTTTCATAGATGGATTTGCCCAGATTTATTTCAGATAGTTGCTTGCTAGTAAAGGCCAAAGGTCGACCCTCTTGCATAAGGATGGCACCAATTCCTTTCCCTGAGGCATCACATTCCAACACAAAGGTATTTCTGAAATTGGGAAGGGAAAGGACTGGAGTGGTGCACATGGCCATATTCAAGGTTTGAAAAGCTTGAGCAGTAGCTGGAATCCAAGTGAAAGAGTTCTTTTTTAGGAGAGTAGTGAGAGGTGCTGCAATCTTCCCATAATTCTTAACAAACTTGAGATAATACTCTGTTAAGCCTAGAAAACCACACGAGATCTTAAGAGTCTTTGGGTGAGGCCAGTCTTTCATAGCTTTAATCATTTTAGGATCCACCATAATGCCATCTTTTCCAACTAGATGACCCAAGTATTCTACTTCTGAGGCGCAAAAAACACATTTAGACTGTTTCAGGAAAATTTGGTGCTAAGAGAGTAGATGGAGAACTTGATCCACATGAGCAAGATGGTAATTCTAGGTTTTGCTATAGATGAGGATATAATCAAAGAAAACTAAGAAAAAATGGAGGAGAAAAGGATGGAAGACATGATTCATGAGGCTTTGGAAGGTGGAGGGGGCATTACACAAGCCAAAGGGCATGACCAAAAACTCATAGTGGCCCTCATCAGTTCTAAAGGCAGTCTTGGGAATATCTACCTCTTTCATATGTATCTGGTGGTAGCCCGAATGAACATCCAGTTTAGTGAAGAATTGGGCGCCACTCAATTCATCCAAGAGGTCATCAATGACAGGAATGGAGAATTTGTCTTTGATGGTAAGTTTGTTGAGGGCACGAACGTCAGGACACATTCGCCAAGAACCTTCTTTCTTCAGGATCATGACCACATGAGACAAATAGGGGCTCGTACTAGGGCGGATAATGCCTGCATTAAGGAGTTCCTGGACCATTTTCTCAATTTCACTTTTTTGGGAAAAGGGGTGATGATATGGACGGATATTGGAAGGAAGGCTTCCTGGCACAAGGGGAATGGAATGATCATAAACACCATGGGAAGGAGAGAGGCCTTGGGGAGTGGAAAAGACTAATTGATGTTTAGAAAGGATTGCTTGGAGGTTTTGCAGTACCAAGGGTGTCTATGTTGCTTGTATGGCATGGAGTGGGGTGATAACACCAGAATGACCCTTTTTGAGCAACTTTTACATGCGATGGGAACTAATGATCTCAGGTGAACTGACGATGATGCCTTGGAACTTATATTGGTGGCCCTCCTGGTTAAATTGCATGGTTAAGTCTTTAAAATCCATGAGAATGGTACCCAAAGTCCTTAGCCATTCTGTACCCAAAAAAATATCACAACCTCCCATGTCGATAGCAAACATATGGGATTTCAGGTGGTAGTCACCAATTTGGAGACACACATTTTCACAATGCCCTCCACATTTCATGGAACCACCATTGGCAATCATGATTTGGAAATTATTGATGGCATGGATGTAGCAATGAGTTTCTTGGGCAATGTGGCGATGAATAAAATTATGGGTGTTGCCACTATCAACCAGAATGATGACCTTCTGATGCTTGATGTAACTGATTATCTTGAGGGTTTGGGGAGCGGAGAAGTCAATGAGATCATTGAGGGAAATGACTGGTTCTACTTCAGGAGGGTATGATGGAGGGGTTATGTCAGTGGATTCAGGTATTTCATACATAGAGGGAGTTTCTTCATCTTCTTCCGAAATATCCTCGAAGATGGCCATAAAAACCTTTTTCTCTTTACACTTGTGGCTTGGGAAATATTTGTCATCACAGTTATAACAAAGGCCTTTGATTTGGCGTTCAACCATTTCAGCCTAGGTCAGTTTTTGGATCTTTAGTGGAGCAGAGGGAGTAGTGGGATTTACTGATTTAGGGTGAGGGATGAAGGAGGGTTTGAGGTTTTGAGAAGATACAACCTATTGTGCTTCTTTAGATCTTTTGGTAGCCTCCACCCAACTCTCAGGATGAGCCATGATGACATGGGCCTGAATTTCATCCTTGAGGCCACTGATAAAACACTCTCGGAAAAAGGCATCAGACATGCCCTCTGTTCTAAAATCAAGGTCCTCAAAGGTAGCTATAAAGTATTCCACTGTTCCTAATTTTTTTAGCTTTGTCAAACGACCCAAATGGTTGTTGTCAGTGTCAAAGAGTTCATAAATATTTGCCACAAATTGTGTCCAAGCAATATACCCTTCACGAGAATTTTTTCTCCATTTCCACCATTGCCAACGTTCTTGATCTAGATGGAGAACACCATACCAGAGTTTGGCCAAGTCATCTATAATGTTGTATAAAGAGAAGTAATGTTCCATTTGGGTTACCCAACCAGTGGGGTCCAAGCCATCAAATTTGGTCACGTCCACCCGCGGAAGGCGTAGGTCACGTTGAAAGTGATGGTTCTGCAAGGTATTGGAATGAGAGGAAAGGTCACCTTCAGTATGTGGGGGTGAGGAAGAGGAAGGGTTATTTGTAGGGATATGCAGTTTGGTGTAGAGTGTCGAAAATATTGATTCAAGCTGGGTGGTGAGGTCTTGCTTGATTTCGCCCATTGAGGACTGGATGGTTTTATTGATGGCGACAACATTGGCACTGAGTTGTTTCACTTCTTGTTGGGTTTCAATGAGACCAGATTGCAAGGTGTTGAAGTGATCTTCCAAGTCTTGGCTAAGAGTATGGGCCATGATGATGGGGGAACTGAAAAAGGGCGAGAGGGGTAAAAAATATTTTATGAAAAAATGATATGGATGAATGTGATAAGGGCGAAGAATACTGAAGAAAAAAATGCTTGGAATAGGTCTAAAATAATGAAGAAAAAATTTCCAAACTTTTTTTTTGCGGAGTTATACTCCAATCTGAAGAATACTGCAGAGAGGAAATTCCCCAAATGCTTAACCAGAAAGAAATGTGTATTTACTTGGCAACCTAAACATAGTTGCATGACAATAGATCTTTTCTATTTTAATTTGTTTATGTTTCTGTCCCCAAGGGTTAGGTATTCAAGGGTTCTACAGACAAGGGATTTACTTGTGCTATAGCTCTTTGATATATATGCAGGGTCCAATAATAGTACTCGGCCCAATATCTCAGGGCACTAACTAAGGAGGATAGACCTTACCCTTAGACGTACTACCTGACTACTCAGGTACTAGAGAGTATCTTCCTGAGTGTTGTTCTCGGTGACACTATAGCAGTCAGGCGACTGATCAGTTTATCTAAAGAGGGCTTCAAGTAATCTAGGTTGATCCATACACGGGTGTTGTCTGATGCGCTACCACTCAAAGGGGTACCAACAAGGGTTACAAGGGTGGCCAACATATGTGCGCTTAAGTACCACTTGTATTTCCTGCATGTATGAATCCCTCAACCGTGGGTTTATGCACGTAACAACAAATCTCTGTGGCTTAAAGACGTTGGAATACATCTCTACCCTGAAAAAATAAATTAACCCACACTTTCTGTCAAGGAAAGTGATCTGATACCACTTGTAATATACCAGATATAAAATGTATGCATAATAGAAATAAAATGCTAGTAATGGCAAAATAACAACAATATAACCAGAACATTCACCATAATAACACTGAAATGATATAAGAATAACAATAGAAATAACACTTTGAATATGAAAGCAATGTTCAGGAGCCTCTTCGAGGGGGAAACCTCTAATTGAGAAAATCTCTATTACAATAATATCCAAGATAGGGTTCTCATACCCTCGACTCCTATTTATACTAAAAAGAAGAATCTAGAGGAAGATCCTTCTAGAAGAGGAAGCTTCTATTAGGTCTTCTTGCATCTACTTTATTCTATTTTATTGAAAGGACTTATTAATATTGACCTTTCTTACATCCGAATATATTGTTCTACCTATGTGCGGGTTAGGACCCTAACACATATTTATGTGAATCCTTTGTGATATTTCAATAACAAATGGGTAAACATTGTGGATAGTTGAGTAGTAGGGTTATGGACAATTTTGTGACATATAGACATAGATGGATTCATTAGATTATTAGTAGGTACAAGAAACATGATTCATATGCATAGTAGCATATTTACAATTGGAATAAGTGGAATCATTTGGAATCATTTAGTCATAGAAAGGAAAGAAGTGAAAGGTGTAACAGAACAAGGAAAGAGAAACCATTAGTAGAAGCTATATCATCAAAAGCACATTGTTTAATAATATCAAATTTTGAATGATTTTTATATATGTCGCTTAAATTCAAGAGGAATCACCAATGGAAAATAATCATCATTGGAAGAGAGGAAAGGAAACATATATAGGTATCCCTACATTGATCTACATCTTATAGAAAACTCATTAGAGAGAGAGAGATCGAGGAAGGAATATTAGTAGCATACATATACGGAGAAATATCCACGAGGGGAGCTATTCTTTTTCCCATGATTGGTTAGAGAAGGTAAATTATCAAGAGGAGACATATAGACACGGGGACTTAAGATTTCATTAAATATGAAGAGAATAATAGAGACATGAAGACAGGGGGAGAATCCCCAAGAGGAGATACCCTTTTCCATTGACTCCAAAGGGGGAGAGACATAAACATTGATTAGGAACGATGATCATAGGGGGGGAATGAGCATGAGTGTTGCCATGTATAAGTGTTTCCATAAATTCCAAATGAGGATATTGTTGGACAATTGGTTTGGACAATTGATTTCCATTGATGTCAACCCTTGGAGAGGTCCAAATATGTTTGATAGTTGATTGAAATTTGTATGATTAAGATTAATAACGAGTTTTTTGGGTAAATTTGACATAGTCTACATGTCGCACCAAAGGTGTGGTTATGGGACCCAAAGTTCATTAAGGAATATGGACATGAAGGAGAGTGAAATTGTAGGTAATACTACCATGGATGGATAGTACAAGTTGTTTCATTTCCGATGATATTTGGAATGCCACGTGGTTCCTTACAGTTAGGGAGATATGTCCTTGTAAAGTTGGAAGCCCCAAAGAGTGGTCAATAAGCCCCTAGTTGGTTACAAGTATTAGTCAAAGGGTAAAGTGGTTGCAATAATAAATCCCTAAATTAAGGAGAGGATTTACCTAGAAAAAAGTATATAAACACTCAAAGAGTAATTCACAAGGACACTTCCATAATCATTCATTGATTATCTCTCTTCTGAACTAGTGATATTTTACTAAGGTTGTGATGAAAATTTTCAGAGGTAGCAAAGGACGATCGAAGGTGAAAATATTGGGGTTGTATTAAACCCTATTTTATGAGGTATCGGTTGGTTTCAAGTTAGAAAAGCGTGAATGTACATGGGATGAAGTGGAGGAAAGTGTGAACATCCATAAGCTGTATAAGGGAAAGTCATGTATCTGTGAAAATATTATGGAAGTTTGAGAAGAAATGTTGGTACCAGGTTGTTGAGGACTATGGAAGAGTTACAGGTCAGTTTACATTACAAAAAATCAGCTATAGGATCAAAGGTAAGCCTTAAGGGTTATGGTTATGGTGTTAGGGTACATTGATGGTGATGATAGTATGTGATATGGTACATCTTGATGATGTTATGGTACATTGATTAGAAGCATTATGGTTTATGGTTTGGTTACATGTTATGGTACATACTTGAAAACTGGTATATTATGTTATGAGATTGCATCTTTGTGATATTGAGGAGCATGCTTGAGGCATGTATTTGTGAGCTTTGGTTTATGAAATGAGGAACATCATTGGATGCATGGTACATTTTGGTTGAGGTCTACTTGGTGAGATACATTGTTGTTTCATATCTTGGTTTATTTGCATATGGTGTATGGAATGATATGGTATATGGTTGAGACGCATTTCGTGGTATATGGTATATGGTACATATGTTGGTGTACATGGTTGATACATGGTATGGTACATGTGTTGGTGTACATGGTTGATACATGGTATGGTACACGATTGGTACTTGGAATACATGGTTGATGGTTGAACATGTGTTGATGCATGGTTGATGCACCTGGTACATGTTGTGGTACATAGGTTGATGCATGGCGCATGGTATAGGTTGGTACTTGGTTGAGACACATATATTTTGATGGTATGTTGGTGATATTGGTACATACTTAGTAGAGGCATGTGTTGGTGATGTTGTACATCTAGTTGAGAGGTGTCCTTGGTATATGATTCATGTGAGAGGAATTGGTTGAGTATTGGTAATAGTGACAAGTTGGACAGGTTGATATGATTGGTTGGATACAATGAAATATTGATGTGACAGGTTGGATACAGTGACAGTTTGATAGGTTACATGTTGATGTGACAGTGACAGTGAAAGTGGTAGTGACAACAACAGTGGAAGTGATAATTGATGTGATGTTTCTTATGATTACATGCTTATGGTATATATATATATATATATATATATATATATATATATATATATATTGAATGCAATAAAAGATGATACATTGATGATAAATTGTTCAACATTGTTGATAAAATAAAAGAATACAAATTGTGGTTAAAAGTGTTATAAAGTGATCATACTAATTCACACCCCCCTCTACTCTTAGTATTCCAGTAGGTCGTTGATGTATAAATAGTGAACATGACATGCCATGAAGATTTGAAGTCAAGAATTTTTGAGTGATTTTTATATATGTTAGATAATTACAAGAGGAAGAGCAAATGGACAAGAAGCACTGGAAGAGAGGAAAGGAAGAGTATGTAGGAAGTATTACATTCTTCTACATATTGAAGAGAAGTAAAGGGGAGAGAAATTGTCAGATAAAGAGATCAAGAAAGAAAGAATAGAAGCATGCAGACATGGGGATACATACCAACAAGGGGAGTCATCCTTTTTCCCATGATGTCAAAGAGAGAGAAAGAGAAAGATCAGAAAAAAAATAATCAAGTGCATGAAGTCAGGAAATTATTATCTAGAGAATGTATACTTTCAGGGGGAGTTACCCTTTTCTATCAAAAGAGAAGAGGAACTTGGAGAGAAACACGAGGACAAAAACATGTGAAAAGAAAGAACATAAGCATGAAAACATAGGGAGGATCCCCAAAGGGAGATACCATTATCCATTAATGTCAAAGGGGGAGAGAAACATCAAAATAAAATTGATGAGAGTGATGTTCGCAGGGGGAGAATGAGTATTGGAGTATTATTTATACCATCAATGTTCCCATCAATGTTGGTGTTTCCATCAATGCCAAAAGGGGAGATTGTTGGATAGTTGGTTCTCATTGATGTCAACCCTTGGATAATTTGATATATCCAAGAGTTGTGGTCAATATTTATGGTGAGTTAGTTTTCATTGATTTCAACAAGAGTGGTTAATGTCAACATATGTGATGGGTGAATTTGATGAATTCTAAATGAAGCCCCAAAGGTGTGGTTATGGAATCTGAAATTGATCAAGGAAAATGATCATGAAGGATAGTGTAAATTTAGGTAACAAACTCATGGATGGATAGTACTCATCATGTCATTTTTGGTTATAGGTGGTATATGATGTGGTTCCTCATGGTTAGGGAGATATTCCCTCATGAAGTTGGAAGCCCCAAAGAATGGTTAAGAAGCCTCTAATTGGTTACAAGTCATTAATGAAAGGCTAAAGTGGTTGCAACAAGAAATTTCAAGAAGCCCTAATATTAAGGACATACGTTACTTGGAAAAAGTATAAATACACCTCAAGGAGTCTCTCATAAGTACACACACATTCATTGAATATCTATCTTATAAGAATATTTTGGTCTATTGGCGAATTTGAGGTGGATTATGAGGTAGCGAAGAAACTATGAAGGAAGAGAGAAAGTTTCGAAGTTGCAAAGAGCTAGGATTTTTCTCTAATCCTAACTAAGCATGCCCTTGTGGGTCAGCTTGAGGGTGTCAAATGAGGCACCCCCGTAGGTTGTCTAAGACGTGTCACAATAATCCCTGCTAGACAACAGTCTTAGTCGCATTAGGAAAAGATAGAAGAGGGAAGAGATTTCAGTGCTAGGTTGTTGAGAAATGAGGTAAAGCTACAGGTTTGTGCATCAGGATCAGAGGCACCAGGTCAGTAAAAAATGTAAAGGTATTTTATTCTATGTGTTATGAGGCTGCATCTTGGTGATATTTTGGAACATGCTTGAGGCATGTATTTGTGAGTTTTGGTATATTCCTTGAGCCCTATCTTGGATGTATGGTACATGTTGGTTAAGGTATATTTGTTGAGGTACATTTCTGGTGCATACCTTGGATATATTGGAACTTGGTTTATAATTTAGGCACATGGTTTTAGGTACATATTGGTTATATATTGATGATGTGATGGTCAAGCATTTGGTATCTTATCGAGGAATTTTTATATGTATGATGAACATTTTTGGTGCTTGGTGTGAGGCATATTCTTGGTACGTATGAGATGCATGTCTTGGTTATATTGGTTCATGTTGAGGTATACCATAGTGATGTTATGGTACATTTATTAGTAGCACATATTGGCTATATTGGTATCTTGATATTGTGGCTATCTTGGTTATGCTTGAGGCACTTAATTGACGATATCTTATGAGATGGTACATGTTTGATACATGGTTGATGTACTTGATATGGTACATGGTTGATGTACATGGTTGATGTACAAGGTATGGTACATGTTGGTACATGGTATGGTACAAGTTGGTACATGGTTGATGCATGATAAAGTACATGTTTTATACATGGTTGATGTATGTGATATGGTACATGGTTGATGTACTTGGTATGGTGCATGGTTGATGTACATGGTATGGTATAGGTTGGTACATGGTTGATGCATGATATGGTACATTCTTGATGTGCATGGTTGATATACATGGTATGGTATAGGTTCCATTTGATGGTCATTGTACATGGTTTGGTGATGCTTGATTATATGGTTGAGAGATGTTCTTGGTGATCGAGGATCTAATTTTGTATCATTGATAGTGATAGGTTAGATACAATGACATGTTGATGTGATAGGTTGGATACAATGACAGTGATAGGTTGGTTGATGTGAAAGTGATATATTAATAGTGACAGGTTGGATACAGTTACAAGTTGACAACAACAGGATAATTACAGGTTGATTGATATGTGAGTGGAAGTGATTATGGTAGTGAAATTTTGTTCTACACTTATATTTCAAGGTGGAAGGACGACGTAATGAAAGGGGGTTGTAGCCTCCTTTTGGATGGTTCCCAAGAACTTAGGGAGTTGTATCTTCCTTTAGGTTGGAGCCTAAGAATCAGGGGACTGTAGCCTCCTTCTGGTTGGAGCCAGAGAATTCAAGGAGTTGTAGCTTCCTTCAAGTTGGTGCATGCAAATAGGGTTTGTAGCCTCCTTCCAATTGCAACTGAAGAATTGGGAATTTGGTGCTTCCAATGAATGTAATATTTGATATATAATAAAGAATTATGTGGTTTTATCCCATTTGGGTTTCGACATAAATTATGGTGTATTGTGTATTTTATGTGATGTTGCTTATGTTGATATCCTCATTGAATAAAATCATAGATGATACATTGATGATATACTTCTGTGTGAAGTTTATACATTGTGGTTAAAAGTGGTAAAAGTGTTCATACCGACCTCTTCATCTCAATCACTATAAATATCCCTTCCATAGAATATTGTAATATCAATGTAGAAAAAATTACCACTTAGAAATTGACTCTTGTTATTTTCATTGTAATATCAATGTTGATTCATTGGTACCTAAACACACTTGCCATGCCTTTGCCATGTCTTCCCCTTGTTCCTTCTCTCTTTATAGACTATACATCTAATGTTGTTACTTTAGAAAATTCACTTTCCATAGCCTATGTATCTTCCTCACATTAAATTGATCTTGCTCTGGCCTATACCTCTTATGCACCTCACGTTGTTTTTAGTGTCTCTTCTTTTGACAAAAGACCACGTAGAATCATTCCAAGGCCACTACATGCAATATCAAGAGCCCTAATACTGCATAAATAAGAGGTATCATGTGAACAATTAGTTAAATGAAACAAAAGGATATGAGAAAGAAACACGTGTAGGGGGGGGAGAGCATTTATGAGAAGTGTGCAATGTACTATGCTCACAAATAAAAGTGTATCTTTCTAGCCCCTAAAAAATCATAAGGTGCATCAGAAATAGGGATAACCAAAATCCTGTAGAGAACAAGATCAATGAGGATAGTGGTAATTCCATAGGCCCGATTCCTATTGAGGTCCATCTTAAGAATTCATAAGATCAAAATTGCTCTCTATTAGGGTAACAAACCCAATATCTATATGGATTTCTTATATCATTTTCTCTATCTTTGCAACCCACCTTTACTCTCAATTCTATGATTGGGAAAGGGCCATCATTGGATTGGATTTTCTACGATCACCACTTTAACAAAGTAAACCCTTGTTATTGGTGGTTTAACAATGGGATTTTTTATTGAATGTGATGAATATGGGGTATATTGATATATGAATGATCCACATATGGATATGGATTAGGATCTCCAGCTACTGGCTTTGGATCTTATACTAAATTTACATATGCATTTCGTGCAATTATAATTGCACCCTATCCCAATGATTCTTTTACCTTGGCTATTTTATTTGTTTCCATATCTTCCTTTGGTGCCTCTCCTAATGAAATTGTACCATCAAGGTCATCAATTAGGTAAAATAACTATTCCTACTTTTCCCATACTAATTGTGAATCTAAATCTAGCACATGATATATAACTTAAACTAGATCTCAAATTGAAATTGCAGTTGTTAGGTAAATTGATGTTACTTATGGCTTTGGTGCGTCTATCAATCATGTAGGTAGTAGGGCGTGAAGGGAATTCACTCTACATAGTATATCGGAACACTATATTATCTATGCACATAAGTTATAGGACAACTTCTGGAAACAAATTATTATATGCTTGATATGCATCTATTATCAACCATGTAGCTCAATAATACATCTCATGGAATCATACAAACATTATTATTTAAAAATGGGTGAAATTGAACCACTAAAAGCAGGATCAAAGAGAGATTGAGGTTAGATAGAAATTGAAACAAAAAACAAAGGTTTCTCGATCAAAGGAAGCTAGAACAACATCATTATTTTTAGTTACAAAGATAATTTCATTTTTAAAGTTTATCTTAATCATTTAATTTAAAAGAAAATAAAACAAGTTCAAATAGGTTCAATTGGTAGGTTATGTAAATACATAAACTCAAAAGACTAGTTAGACCCTTACCATATTAGTTATATAGGATATTTTATCAATAGAACAAGGTTTCGTGGGGTTGTTCTTGGTAAGAAGGGTGGATTTTATCTTGTTACCAGTTGCCACAAATATTTTTGGGATCAAGGTGTTTATTTGTTCACCATGGAAAATATCAGATGGGTGGAACTAACCATTTTCAATCCTCTATTTTTCAATACATTTGAGTAGTTGGTGTGGCAGAAATCCGATAATCTAGTGGATTTTACTTGTGTCTTGAAAAAAGGTCGTTGCCTCATGTTGTTCTCACAGTTGTTTGTTTTATCTCCAATATCCACCCTTCAACGAACCCTAATCACACCCTATCAATTTGTTACAACATACATATCCAAAGAACTACTTACAGAGTCTTAATTCCACCATAATTCCCTTTTTCTCTCGTTGATCTCATTCCCTTAGAGAGGCTTAATTCCACCATAATTTTAATGTGTGGTCGGAAAAATAGGTAAAGAGTATGTGAAAATCTAGGGACATAAAGTGCATGAAATTAGGCTATCTCTAAGACCTCATTGGGTAGATTAGATGAACAAATAATTAGGAAGTAAAATTTCCTTTTTGATCTCATCCCATTCCCAAGTTGTTGATTTTTAGTATCACGAGCATACTCTTTAGTTTATGCTTTGTAGAGAGGGATGAAATCCATGATGGTACCCAGATAAACCGCCCACTTGGGCTTCTACAGTAAATGGAGGAATTTGAATGACACTATGGTTTTGGGAATTTTCATTAGAGTGAATAGGATGAACTTTGACCTCTTTGTATTTAGTTATCTCTGGTTGTTGGTCCTCTTGATATTCATAATCATATGCATCACCCATACTTAATATTTCCTGAAGAAACTTAGTAAAGTTAATGAAAGAGACTTGAACCCTACAAAATAATCGAACTCAGTCATCAATACTTCCCTAATTATTGAATCCATACTACCTTCTGATGTGGGTTGTACATGACTATCTAGGAAATTAGTGTCCATGTTCCCACCTAGTTCTTGAAAACCCCACAACTCTCTAGAATATTCATGATAGGATTGTTCATTGTTGAAGGTCGCTTATGGTCATCCTCTTGTTTTTATTTCAAACATTAGACCTTATGGTAAGGGTATATATCATGTAATGAATTTCCACATAACATCCATATTACATCCTTGGCCAATTCTCTCACTTTTTCCCTGTTTTCATGCATGTCATGTATCAAAATATAATAACAAAAACCCAAATAGAAATAAGTATTAGATAATAGAGTTCCACCTCATCCTAAGTTGGGTCTAAAATTAATTTTGAGTGTTGTACTTCCAATTCAAACATTTCCCATTAGCAGTTTGGATATGATAGATTTTACAAGTATAGATTTTTTTAACAATCCATCCTCTTCCATAAATTCAACCTCGTAATGTCTATTCATTCTCAATAGCGGATCTTGGTCTTATCTGAGTACAATATGGTGAGTGATATACACCTATTTGAGCATCCAAAATGTCTCAATAAACCCTAATTCCAAGCTCTCACACACATATATTACAATAACAATCCCAATCCCAATCCCAATCCCAATCCCAATAGAATTAATGAATTCAATTTTTTTTATAATGATCTAAATTTCTATAGCAAGCTCACTCTACAAGAAAACTCCTAAAATTATATATAAAAAAAATCATGAGTACTATTTAAATGGGAAACAAAATAAATGAAGGATACTTACTTCAACTGTAGTTTTACATTCTCCCATTTCATCACATGACACTTTTAGTAAACATGAATGTTCCTTTTGATCCTTATCAAGAAAATATCCCATGTTTTCTGAATCAAATGGGAACTTCTCATCCAATCCCTTACTGTTTGGTTTATTTTGTTTCGTTAGGAATCCATATAAAGGTGGAGGTAGATGTTTAGAAATAAGATATTATTCTCTCTGAGGTGAGAATTCAGGTGACGTTTTGGTGGAATATGCATCTTTTGTAATAATCATGCAAGTACATAATGATCAGATAAGTACATCAGTAAAATTCCCAAATTCTACAATTATTTGTATTTCACTTGATATATATTTTATGAGAAGAAAGAAATGAATACATATTATTATTATTACTAACACATAAACACAAGGAATAATAACATAGATACAATAAAAAGAGCTTCTATTCAATAAGGAAATATGTTGAAACTGTAAAATGCAGACTTAAAACAAGCTTGCTAGAATAGTAGTGGCTTATCTCTGAGAAGAGATGTGATGGCTATGCTCATTCGCAAGAAGATGGTTACAATGAGGCTCTCTAAGACTTTTTACAATAAAAATGAATTCCAAAACCCTAGACATACAAAAACCCAACCCTAGGAGATGAAGCACCAAAAGTCATGTGGGCCCCGTTGGGGTAAGTTAGTACATCAACTTCCTAGGGTTGTAACTTTTGCATACAATCTTAATTTTAGGTGCACGATATCCCATTGGAAAGGTATATATGAGGACTACACATATTTCCTTCAAAATCCAACTTCGTCTATAGTCTATCTATGGAGAGCCCTAAAATTTTTGTTTAGAGCCTCAAAACGACCCTGAAAGTTCGAGACCCGAAAACTAGAAAAAAAATTCCAAATTGAAAAACTGCCAAAATGAGCTAGTTGGAATAGGGTGGAGGCTACCAAAATCCATATGGATCAATCCCATTCTCTCAGGAAATTTTTTTCTCCATTGCATTGATTTCCCCCATCAGATGAGGAAATTTATGTTGAATTTGGCCCCGGGTGAGCCACTTGCCTTGATGCAAGAGCTGCCCTTCTTTGACAACTCGGTAAAGTTGGATCCCATGTTGGCGAGTAACTTTGACCTGTGTGTCCAAAATATTATAATTGGATTCATTTTGCATGCAGTTGGGGTTGAGATCTATTGGTTTCAATTGTTCTATTATCTGTGAGGTGTCCAATAATGGTGGGAAATATGGCCAAAGGAGAGCCACATTAAAAATTGGGTCAGGCAAAGAAAAGGAGAAATGTTCAAATCAAAAGAATTATCTCCCACAACCTTCGTGATGGTGTAAGGTCCTTAAAGGAGTGGGAAAAGTTTCTGTTTGAGCCCTGTAAGGCGTTCTTTCTGTAATTGCAACCAAGATTTATCTATCACCTGAAACTTATATGGCACCCAGTGTTGATCATTGAATTGGTTTTACTTGGCATTGGAATTCTATAAAATATCTCGAACTTGTTGATGGATGTGCTGGATATAGTCAATGAAATAGGTGGCTTTGTCATCTTTGATTGGCATGGGTGACGAGTCAGCTGGGGTGGGCACAAGGGGTAGTGGAACATCCATGGGACCTAATGGTTGGAATCCCAACCCCACCTCAAAGGGGTTGTGCCTGATTGATCTATGTATGGCTCGGTTGTAGTTATGTTGAACATACAGAAGAATCTCATCCCATGTGCGAGATTTCTTGGAATTGTACATGAACATGATATGTGATATCATCCTATTGAGGACCTTGTTTTGGCCATCTATCTGGGGGTGGAAGGGAGTGGATTTGGTGATCTTGGTGTCCAAGGGTGACTAGTGGCTCGACCAGAATGTGTTGAGGCACCGACTATCCTGATATGAAAAAATGGTTTATGGGATTCCAACATTTACCCACAATCGTTCAAAGAAGATCTTAGCAGTGGCCTCTGCTTTGATTTTCTTCTTGTAGGCATCCATAATTGCCATCTTGGAAAAACGATCAACGACCACAAAAATATAGTCATTTCCCTACTTGGTGGATGGGAGGACTAACATGTATTACATTGAGATGGATTCCCATGGACTTCCAAGGGTAGGCATAGGGGTGTACATGCCCAATTGTTTAGTGGTCATTTTGGAAATATCACAGGCAATGCAAAATTGAATGTACTTGCAGACATCGTGTTGAAGTTTCATCCAATAGAAATGTTGTTGCAAAAAATCCACTATATTTTCGACGCCAAAGTGTCCTCCTGTAGGGTCTATGTCCCCACAGAGACTTATAAAACACAAGTTAAATAAAAAACTTGGAAGTAGATAAATTTTATTCTGTACAAATTAATCTTCAACATTTAACCATAATTCATTAAGAAAAAAATAAGTTTATTAACATCTTGAAAATAAATTACATAACCATAACATAACACAACCTAATCACTAAAATAGATACCTCTATCTGATGATAATTCTCCAAACTTTATCTGTCCTCGCTGCTGCTCTGCCCAAACTCTGCCCAAAACTGAATCTTCCTCCCTACCAGCTAGGAATAGAGCCTATCTGGCTCCCTAGCTCCAGGATTCCGTGAGGATTCCTAGCCCATGAGCCCAAAACTCCAAGAAACCTGGTGCAACCCTATAACATCCCACCCAAACTCTAGACCAGAAAATATCAACCAGGAAATACAGTCTCTAATCTCAAAAATGCTTCCTCTTCCCCAAATTTCCAAAAGGTCCTCCCTTTTCCGAATGCCTCTCCCCCTAATATCCCCTTCCAATCACCTTCTCCTACCCTCCTTTAATGCCACGCACCTTATCCCTCCATTTAATACCTTATCCCTCCACTCAATGCTTCATCCCCTTGCATATGTAAAGTTTTATATTAATGAATTAAAAGTTATTAAGTATTTAATTCTTTACCCTAAACATTAAATGTGTTAATCAATCAATTAACTAATTAATCAACATATATTAAACAATAAGTAATTAATTAATTAATTTATTAAGATTATTAATAAATAATCATTATTTATCTAATACACATTAGGATAGTTAATTATTTAATTAATTATACTTGGTAAATATTAAGCAATCATTTAGCTAGGGTTGTTACATACACCCACCCTTCAGGAAAATTCATCCCGAAGTTAAAGTATTTTATGATACACGGGAAAAGAAACATGATTCACACATTCCTAACTAATAACCGACATTATTAGTAAGTAAGCCAAGAAACTCATACATACTAGTGTACATGTGCAATAAATGCATGTGTAGCTAGTACATACAAGTCTTGTTCATGTACTAATATCAATAACTATCATTTCTATAGTAATTTCCATATGCATCCAATCCATTCAACAAGACTATTCATTTTATAAAAGAATAAACCAATCAAATGTTTGTGAAATCCTTTAATTAAAATTATCTAGCTCAACAATGTTATTTAGACAATTGTAGTTTAGTTACATAATTATGAATATTCATATATATATAAATTTTCTTTTCAGAAGGAAAACAATAAGTTCCAACATAAGACAAATCTCCATACACTCTCAACTATTTCTACTCATCCTTCCTCAACTTACTTTCATCTTCCATTCCTATCCTTCCCCTACTGGAATATCTTGGAGCATCAACTATATTGACCTAACTCCAAATAGAACCCGTAAGAAGAAGTGTCACTATCTTGACCAAGCTTCCCCAACAGGCAACTGACAATCATCATCACACGTCTAGGGGAGTGTGATCTAATGTCGTCCTCCCATGACTTCAGGTTTCAGAGGATACACGGTGGGAAATGCCTCCACCTCTCCTAATCATAACTAGGGTCCACACCCTACAATGGAATATACAGTGGCACCGTGTTGCTGGGAGTTTTGTCATTGTCTATTCAGTTTTGGGCAGTCTCACCACCTGAAATCCTGTACTGGTCCACATATCATAACAATGCATCCAATCCAATATAATTTCACATACAAATATTCATACCATATTGTTTCTCGGCCAATGGTCATGACATCCGCTTTCATCATCATTATCCCTTGGTTATTTCATAGCCCATAACCTCCATATTAGTCTGTAACACAAACTCATACATTTCTATGCATTATCATCATGTAATCGCACACAACCATAATTTCAATTCGGTATCCGCGTACCAACAACTTAACATCAAAATTTTCAAGTTAGGAATAGATCTCATAATATTCCATAATTCAATTTCAACACCCATTCATAAAATTATCATTTACAAAATAGATTGCATCATATCCAACATCATTCTAATAGCATTTAAACCTTCATAGGATTCTCATTCACACAATATGTCGCATCATATCCATGATCATCAATAACTTTTAAACATTCATAAAATTTACATTCTCACAATATATCACATCATAACCATCATTATCCAAATACATTTAAACATTCATAAAGATTTATACGTCTTAAAATTTCAAGTGTATCATTTAATAGTTTCACTTGTGAATAGAAAATAAAAGTGTGTAGGCCTCAGGTAATCCTGGTTGTCTATGTCAAAAGGTGGTGTTACATACACCCAACCGTCGAGAAACATATTCTCGAGGTGGTCAAAAAAGTGAGGGATAGTCTCGTCGTAGTGTCTTAGCGTCCTCCCAAGTAGCAGATCCTGGACTATACTTGTCCCACTGGACCTTAACCTGGTTTACCAGATGGTTCCTGAGCTGTCGGACTCTACGTCCAATATGTGTGACGATTCTATCATGAGGGTTCCCACATCCGCTACCTGCAATTCCTTCCAATTTAGTTTATGTGATTCATCAACAACATAATGACGTAGAACAAATACATGTAAAACATTATGATTTTTATGCAAGTGGGGTGGCAGTACGAGATGATAGGAAACGGGTCCAATTTTCTCTTAGATTCTGAACGGTCCTATAAATTGAGGTGACAACTTTGTCCCCTTCCTGAACTGTATGGTACTCTTGTTAGTCCTGATACGAATGAAAACCTGGTCTCCCACTTCATAACTTCGGTCAATCCTGTGTGCATCCACATAAATTTTCTACCTATCATGTGCTTCCTTTAGTCTCTACCTAATCTGAATCACCTTTTCCTCCATCTCTTGAATCAATTCTAGCCCAACTATTACTCAGTATTCTAATCTATCCCAACTCAACGATGTTGTGCATGGCCTTCCATACAGAGCTTTGTAGGGTGGCATTCCGATGGAGCTATGAAAACTGTTATTGTAGGAAAACTCTACCAAAGGTAGGTACTTCTCCCAATGGGTTTGATTATCCATGAAGTACATCCTAAGCATGTCTTCCATGAATTTATTTACTCTCTCAATTTTCCCATCTGTTTCAGGATGATAAGTTGTGCTTAAGTTCAACAAAGTCCCCAACGCTGACTGCAAACTTGTCCAAAACCTAGAAGTGAATCTGGAGTCCCTATCTGAAATAATCTACTTAGGTACCCTGTGCAAATGGATGACCTCACTTACAAACACACGTGCCACATCAGTGACATCGTAGGTGTCTCTAACCAGAATAAAATGAGCACTCTTGGTTAACTTATCAACTATCACAAGAATGGCATTGTTTCTATGAGATGTGAGCGGAAACCCCACAAAAAAATCCATAGAGATGACTTCCCACTTGGACATAGGAAGATCATGTGGTTGTAGGAGGCTTGCCGAGTGGTGGTGGTTGGCTTTCACTTGTTGACACTCTAGGCACTTGGTGACGAAATGGACTACATCACGCTTCATGCCTACCTAGAAGAAAAGCTTCCTCATGTCTGCGTACATCTTCTTCACACTCGGATGCACACAATAAATTTTTCTATGGGCTTCCTTCAGTATGATGCTTCGAATATCCCCATCTTTATGGATGTACATCCTTCCTTGATATCTTAACAGTCTATTTGCTTCCAGACTATATCCTTCATACTTTGGATCTAATTGCCTCCCACTCTGGAGGTTTGAAGTAACCTTTAAATACTAACTGTCTCCTTGGAGTTGCATCAACACATGTTCCCTCAAATTGACCTTTAAAGGTACCAAGGAGAAGACATGTGGTCTCCTACTCAAGGCATCTGCGACCACATTTTCCTTTCCCTTGATGTATGAAATACCAAAATCATACTCACTCATAAACTCACTCCATCATCTTTGTCTGACATTCAGATCCCTTTGAGTGAAGAGATGTTTTAAACTTTGATGGTTCATTTTGATCTCAAAGTTTCACCCCACAAGATAGTGCCTCCAAAGTTTCAGAGCTAGCATTACAACTGCCAACTCTAAATCATGAGTAGCGTAAAGCTCTTCATGTTTCTTCAACTTACTTGATGCATAATCTATCACTCCTCCATCCTGCATTAGCATGGCCCCCAACCCTTGCTTCGAGGCATCCGTGCAGACTGTGAAGTCCTTTTCCATATCCAACACTCGTAGAATTGGTAAACTAGTTAGTAATCTCTTAAGCTCGATGAATGGACTATCACATTCTTTTGTCCATTCATACTTGACCCCTTTACACTGCAAAGTGGTGATGGGTTTCACTATTTTTTAGAATCCTTCCAAAAATCTCTGATAATAACCTGCTAGCCCCATGAAGCTTCTCACCTCATGGGCTTTTTTCAGCACTGGCCACTCCATAATGGCCTTTACCTTTTCTGGGTCCACAGAGATTCCTTCACTAGAAATGATATGACCTAAATAGTGGATCTCTTTCTGGAAGAAGGAACACTTCGACAACTTCCCATACAATTTGTTCTCTCTAAGGCAGGATAACACCACTCGTAAGTGTTCCTCATGCTCTCTTTCATTTTTGGAATAGATGAGGATGTCATCTAGAAAGACTTGTACAAAATGGTCTAAGTAATTTCGGAATACTCCATTCATGAGGCTCATGAATACTACTGGTGCATTGGTCAATCTGAAAGGTACTACGACAAACTCATAAGGTCCAAACCAGGTTCGAAATGTAGTTTTAGGAATATCGCCTTCCTTAATCCTTAACTGGTGATACCTTGATCACAAATCGATCTTTGAGAATATCGTTGCTCCTTTCATATGATTGAAGAGGTCATCTATTCGTGACATTGGGTACCTATTTTTCATTGTAGCACACTTCAAGTCTTTGTAATCTATACACAGTCGTAAGGAACCATCTTTCTTCTTTACAAAAATTACTGGTGCACCACAAGGTGAGACACTGGGCCTTATTAGCCCCAAGTCCAATAAATCTTTCAACTGCATTTGCAACTCACAAAGTTCTGACGCTATCATCCAATACAGAGTCTTGGAAATGGGTTCTGCACCAGGTTTTAGCTCAATAGTAAAATCAAGCTCCCTCTCAGGAGGTAACCCTGGTAACTCGTTCGGGAAAACATCCTTAAATTCTGACAATACTGAGTATTGATCCAAGGAGGGTCCCTTCCTTTCATTTACTGCTTCCACTACATATAGTCAACACCCTTGCCTCAAGAATCACTTAACCTTGATATTTGAGATAAAGCATAGAGACACCTTTCTCCATATACCCTGGATCTCTACTGGCCTTCCTTCGTCGTCAACAGATCTGAAAATGATAAAGACTTGTATTCTTGAAAATATTTTCAAAGTTTTGTTTAAGTGTGCTTATGCAAAAGGATCAATTTTCAAACACAAATTTCAAATAAAATCATACATTCAATATGAAAATAATAACCAGCAAATACAGTGAACAGTAAACACATAACACAACAAATGATAAAGGAGTTCACCCCTCTCTTGGGCTACATCTCCTGGTCTGGATTTCAATGGATCTTTTATATTATTTTATCAAAGTGATAAAATATGTGTTTTACAATTCTCAAAATTCCAAATAGATGGCTCCAATGGCTTCAGAACATCCAAAAACCCCTAGCTGGGATTTTTCGACACCTGATTTGGCCAAAAATTGAAGAAGATAGGCTTCCTGGAAGTTCTCCTTCAAACTTGTTGTCTCTGGATTGCCAAAATGCACCTCTGTGTGTCCAACCTAGCCTCTGTGCATTTTTTCGTACTTAAACCTAGCACCATGCACATAACCGAAAAACACATGCAACTGTAGAACGGTTAGGGAACCTAGCCCCCTAACCGCAAAGTCGTTGAGCACATGGTCCATATGACCATGTCCCTCACAAATAAAAGAGCTAAGTTTTAAAACTTATGATAAAATGATAAGTGTCCAGGCACGTGGGGCTTTGACTCCATTTGAAATGAACGTGCGGTGTGGTCGTATGCTGATCCGCATATGAATGGGGGCTGGGGCTTAGCCCCAGCCTGGACCGCGCCCAAACCATACCATAGTTCAAACTTAAAAATAAATAAAACCATATACATAACAATAAACAATGCATGGGGTATTGGTAACCCACACCATGTGAAGGCGCTCCACCATGGCGAGAGGCCTAGGGTTTGATCCCCATGGACTCCATATAATTTTAAACAACCAAACCAAATTAAATATGCTGCCACGTGGCAGCCCATGTCTGGGCCACGTGGCACCATCCCACTTGTCAAAAATGCACCACATGTCGAGAAATGATTTGACCTCACAACTGCCAACTATCCTCCAACTCAGCACTTACCACATCAATGTATGACCTTTCCATGTCAGCGTATGGCCCTGCCACATCAACAAGTGTACAGACTGTATAGGCAACAAATTTTTTTTTGCCTGTTTGACAATTTGAACATAATGCGATATCTCACTCATCCGATGTCCGTTTGAACCTATTTGAGTTTCATTGGGTTCGTGAAAAGGAGGCCTATGCACCTGTTCGATTTCAAGTGATTCTGAGCCCTTTGCATTTTGAGCAAAATTTGATTCGCTAGATCACACCTCCCCATTGGAAAGCTTTTGGACCTCCAAAAGTCTACTTTCAGTCTATCTGAAGATGAGGGTATAGTTCCCTCACCTTCCCAACCTCAATCCACTTGTATTTTCTTGGATTTGTGCCTTTAAGACCAATTCGAAGATATTCCACATTTCCCCATTTTGAAGTTCTCATCCTCCTGTCAAGGATTGTGTCTTCATGCAGTTCTGTAAGATATTCTAGGGAGAAATCATCTATAGAAGGAATCTGAACATGTTCTCCTTGATCATCAATCAAAGTAGGCTCATACAATTTCAAATTCTCAACATTAACAGCTGCATACATTTTCATATGAGGCAAATCCAAACGGAAGGCATTGTTACCAATCTTCTCAAGAATCTTGAAAGGACCATAGCTAATTGGTTTCAGTTTTTTACCTTCTCCTTTAAGCCTCTCTTTACTAATGTAAATCCAAACTTCATCTCCAACTTGGAAACTGTGATCAACATGATACTTGTCATGTATTGTCTTATACTTGTCTTGACTCTTTTCCAACTGTTCTTGTACCATTTGATGTATCGACTGAATTTGTTCAATGAACTTTTCTGCCCTATCAATGTCATATTGACCATCAATAGAAATATCCTTCCCAAAGATAAAATCTAAAGTAGATTTGGGTAAATAGCCAAAACATGCTTCAAATGGCGATGTTTGAGTTGAAGAGTGCTTAGCTCGGTTGTAAGCATGATGATTGTAGTGTAAATGCTCATCCCAAAGTTTAGGATGCTTGCTGCAATAACCACAAAGAAGATGCACCACTGTTCTATTGGCCACTTCTGTTGGACCATTGGTTTGCGGATGAAAAGTTGTGCTCTTTTTCAGTTTGGTGTCCATGAGTGCCCATAAACTTGACCAAAAGTTTCCAATAAATCGAGAATCTCGATCATAAATAATGGATTTAGGCAATCCAAAAWGTACCCAAACATGCTGAAAGAACATTTGTGCGATTTTMTCAGTTGTAACTTGCTTCTTACAAGGCATCAAAATACACATTTTGCTAAATCGATCAACCACAACATAAAGATAATCATGATTTTTTTTAGACATAGGTAGACCTCCTACAAAGTCCATGGAAATACTTTCCCAAGGATGAGAAGGAACCAGAAGTGGAGTATACAAACCCAACTTTCTATTGCTAGGTTTGCTTATAGCACATAATGAACATCCTCTAACATATCTTGAAACACGTTCATTCATTTTAGGCCAATGGCAGTACCTTTGTAAATTAGCCACCGTCTTGCCTACACCAAAGTGACCAACAATAAGAGAAGAACAAGCTTCTCTTATTATGTTGATTATTTCGCCCTGTGGAATACATGGCTTTCCAATATGGTACAAAATATTATCACACACATGGTAATCCAATTCCTCAATATGATTAGAATGACACAAAGTTGCATATACTTCTTTAAAATCAGCATCTAAAGCATATTTCTCAACATAGCTCTCATGCATGATAGRACTATGCTTAAGAATAACTGAAGCGCTAATAATAGGCCTTCAAAGAATATCAACAACTTTGTTATAAATTCCCTTCTTATACCTTATGACCAAGTGGAATTGTTGTATGAAACCCATCCATATGAAGTGCCTTGCTTGTTGTAGCTTTGTTTGTGATTGTAAGTATTGCAGTGGTTGATGATCCGTGTGAATGATGGTTTCTTTCCCCAACAAATAATGTTTCCATTTTTTCACACTTTGCACCAATGCATACAACTCCTTATCATAAGTAGGATACTTAATCATGGCACCATTAAAAGTTTCAGAATGAAAACAAATGGGCTTACCATGTTGTAACAAGACTGCTCTCATTGCATAATTGCTTGCATCAGTTTGGATTTCAAAAAGTTGTCTCAAATTCGGAAGTGGAAGAACTGGGGTTGAACTAATTTTCTCCTTCAAAGTATCAAAAGCCTTTTGTTGCTTGCCTCCCCATTGGAAAACTTGTTTGACACTTTTCACTGCATGTAATGGAGCTGCAATTGAAGAAACATTAGCAATAAACTTTCTCCAATATTGGGATGCTCCCAAAAAACTTCTTACCTCTGTCACATTGTTGGGCTTGGGCCACTCCAATATGACTTTGACCTTGGAGGGATCAATTTTCAGTTCTCCTCCACCAACAATATTCCCCAAGTAAATAAGTGAGATTTTTCCAAACTCAGATTTAGACATCTTCGAAAACAACTTTTCTTTTCTCAAAACATCTAAAACTTGTTTTACATGCTTAACATGATCTTCACGAGATTTGTTAAAAATCAAAATGTCATCCAAGTAGACAATAACACAATCATCAAGAAAATGTCTTAATACATCATTCATAACTCTCATGAAAGTAGCAGGAGCATTGCAAAGTCCAAAAGGCATTACCATCCACTCAAACAAACCTTGCTTTGTTTTGAAAGTTGTCTTCCATGTGTCTCCTTCAGCAATCCTAATATGATGATATCCGATTCTCAAATCCAACTTAGTAAAATACTTAGCATCTTTCAATTGATCAAGTAAATCATCAATTCTAGGAAAAGGATAGCGATTCTTTACCATAATCTTGTTCAAGGCCCTGAAATCTACACACATACGCCATGTACCATCTTTCTTTGGCACTAACACAATTGGAGATCCACATGGTGATGTGCTTGGCATGATGACCCCTTTGTTAAGCAACTCTTGGATTTGTTTTTTGATTTCAGTATTCTCCATGACTGACATCCTGTACATWCCAATGTTTGGAAGAGGACAATCGTGCTGCAATTGTATTTCATGTTGGATACCCCTTCTTGGAGGTAATCCCTTTGGTTCCTGAAACATCTCATCATATTGGTTAACAACCTCATATAGATCAGATTTCAATTTTGCATCACAACCTTTGAAAACTTCTTTTTCAATATTATCTTTGGGTTTAATCATCAAGAGAACAAAATTCTTACTAGCATTGACTAATCTCTTCATTTGTCCCACATTTACAAGTGACAAATTCATCTTCTTTGTATGTGCTCTAACAATGTACTCAACTCCATTTTTAAACAAGTGATACTTGTTCTCATGACGATGAAAAATGGCTCTCCTATCATATAAGTATGGGTTTCCCAACACAATACCACATATATCCAAAGGAATAACATCAAGCTCTACCTCATCTATAAAATTTGCAGTGATGGAAAACCTAAATCTACAGCTTCTTGTCACCTGCAATTCAACATTGTCACATATCCAACCTAGAGGGTATGGTTTAGGATGTGGAATAGTTTCCAAATTTAATTTCTTGATAGTGTCTTATGATATAAGGTTTGCTTGAGATCTAGTATCAAAAAGAGTATTTATCTTGGTATGCTTTGAGACAACCCTTATGTGAAAAAGTTCTATTCTTTCTTTTTCTTGTCGAGTTTCATTGAGATTAATATTACTTGAAGAACTAGTACTTGCAATATAACCCTTACCTTGATAACCCATGGTTGTAATTTTTGTTTCATCACCCGAATCAGAACCTAAATCATGTTGTATGGTTGTAGCAGTCTTTGGCTTCCCTTTGTTGCCGAACTTTTTGGGTCTACTTTCAGGATGAAGTTTCCAACAATGGTCTTCATCATGGCCATCCTTTGAACAATGTTTGCATGCAAATTTTTCTCCCTCTTTCTTAACAACAACATTTTTTTTTCCCATTTCCCTTGAACTTCCTCTTTCCCTTGTCTCCATGACTGAAAGGCTTCTTGTTACCCTCATGAGTTTCATTCCTTCCTCTTGCTTCCAAATGAGTTGCCTGACCAAAAACTTCATCTAGATTTGAAGGGTTAAACATGAGTATTGTATGTCTCAAGTAACTATGTAAAGCTCCAATGTATTTGAGTAAAGTTTCTTGAGAAGATGAATCTACTCCCAAAACCAAATCTCTTCTCCTAAATTATTGAGTAAATATTTGCACATTTTGCCCTTTAGCTTGTCTAAAATTTTGCCAATCCATAATAGCTTTCTGCATATATGCTAATGGATAAAATTGTTTTTTAATTGCAATAATAAAATCATTACAAGAGGTTAAAATTTTACCATGTTTCTTCATGTCCTCTTGAGAATTGGCTTCCCACCAAATAAGTGCTACACTATCCAATCTTAAAGAAGTAAGTTGAATCTTAGTTTCATCATCTTGAATTCTTTGTATCCTACAATACACCTCAATCTGACGAATCCATTTATTTAATTTCTCATCATTTACCTCTCCATTGTACATTGGCAATTCAAATTTAATATCAAGCTTTAAGAAAGGAATTTGTGGAGGAATTTTACCATGTCCCCTTGGATAATTTGGAAGAGGTTGTGAACTGGTAGAAGAAATGGAAGATGGATGTGAGGGAGGTGGAGTAGCACCATTACCTCCATTTCCTTTTGGAGTTTTATCACCATTGTCTCCCTTGTTCTTTGAAGGGTTGGAGCCTTCACCTTGCAACCTTGCATTCCTTTGTTCCATCAAGAATTTCATCATTTCTCTGATATCCATGAAAGCCTTTATGAGATATTCATCTTCAGTAGGAAAATTTTCATGACTCTCTTCATGAGCCCTACTTGGTGAATGCCTCCTTGAAGCTTGAGGTGATAATATAATCTTTCTTCTTGAAGGATGAGAACTTGGCTCTACAAGTTGACCTTCTCCTCTTGTAAGTTTCAACCTTGTGAGCATCAGAAAACAAACACTTGCAAATAATCAAGCCTTCAAAAACCTATGCTCTGATACCAACTTGATTTGAAAATGATAAAGACTTGTATTCTTGAAAATATTTGCAAAGTTTTATTTAAGTGTGCTTATGCAAAAGGATCAATTTGCAAACACAAATTTCAGAGAAAATTACACATTCAAGATGCAAATAATAACCAACAAATAGAGTGAACAGTAAATACATAACACAACAAATGATAAAGGAGTTCGCCCCTCTCTTGGGCTACATCTCCTGGTCCAACTTCCAATGGATATTTTATATTATTTGCTCAAAGTGCTAAAATATGTATTTTTCAATCCTCAAAATTCCAAATATATGGCTCCAATGGATTTAGAACGTCCAAAAACCCCTAGCTGGGATTTTTCGGCACTTGATTTGGACACAAATTGAAGAAGATAGGCTTCCTAGAAGTTCTCCTTCAAACTTGTTGTCTCTGGATGGCCAAAATTCACCTCTATGTGTCCAACCTAGCCTCTGTGCGTTTTTCCATGCTTAAACCTAGCACCATGCACATAACTAAAAAATGTGTGCAACTGTAGAACAGTTAGGGAACCTAGCCACCTAACCACAAAGTCATTGAGCACATGGTCCATATGACTACGTCCCCTGCACACAAAAGGGCTAAGTTTTAAAACTTATGGGCAAACGACAAGTGTCCAGGATCATAGGGATTTGAATCGGTTTGAAATGCACATACGGTGTGGTCATATGGTGATCCACATATGAATGGGGGCTGGGGCTTAGCCCCAGCCCGGACCACGCCCAAACCATACCATAGTTCAAACTTAAATATAAATAAAACCATATACATAACAAGAAAAAATGCATGGGGTATTGGTAACCCACACTATGTGAAGATGCTCCACCATGGCAAGAGGTACAGGGTTCGATCCCCATGGACTCCATATAATTTTAAACAACCAAACTAAATTAAATATGGTGCGACCTGGCAGCCCATGTCTGGGCCACGTGGCACCATCCCACTTGTCAAAAATGCGCCACATGTCGAGAAATGATTTGACCTCACAACTGCCAACTATCTTCCAACTCAACACTTGCCATATCAGTGTACAACCTTGCCACATCAACATACGGCCTTGCCACGTCAGCAACTATATGGATTGTACAGTCAACAAAATTGTTTTTGCCTGTTTGACAATTTGAATAGAACATGATATCTCACTCATATGATGTTCATTTGAACCCGTTCAAGTTGCATTGGTTTTGTGATGACGAGGCCTACGCACCTATTCAATTTGAATTGATTCTGAGCACTTTGAATCTTGAGCAAAATTTGATCCCCTAGATCAGTCGTCAACACAGAGCACCATTTTTGTGAAACAATCTACCATAGCTCGATGGGCTTCTAACCAATCCATTTCAATGATTAGGTCATACACCCTGAGAGAAGTAATGTATACCTTCAACCTGGTAGTACACACTCCCAGGTCTACTATACAATTATCAATGCTAGGTCCTACCGCTTGTTTTTCCCCGGAAACCATCTTGACTTGTTTAAAGTCATCGTGCTCGTAGGCTGCCAACCCACTCTTTTCTAATGCAGATGGTGAAATGAAACTACCTGTCGCACTGGACTCAAATAAAATATTAACATTGATATGATTTAGCATACCTGATGACTCCACCACCGTGGATTGATGTTCTACCTGGAAATTATTAATCGCTAAGTAAATCTAGTGGCTGCCACTTGATCTTCCCATCAGGGCCTTTCCTTCTCTATGCATAAATCCTGATTGTAACTCTAGGCAATCACATTGGTAATGGGGTCCTCCACACCCCCAATAGGTAACACGGGATTGAACCTGCACACTATTCTGCGACTGTCTATGAAATGAGTTCCTTCCCCTAGAACCCTTGCCCCTACTAGCTGCTCCCTGAGATGGTCGTGGACCTACCTATGTTGTTGGTGATGAACGGGATGTTGCACTTGCTTCCATTGAAATCCCTGCGGTTGTTGTCCTTTGTGCGAATCTATTACCATATGGAGGTGGCCTTGAGCCCCCTCCCCTAGGAAATGTCTTAGGGGTCTTCTCTACAAATCCAGGACGATGCGGAAAGCTCGGTCATGTACCTCCAGTTAAGTTCATGTGTTCCTCCACATAACATGCATTTTCCACAGCTTCCGCTACTGAAGATGGTTTCCACATCCGCACCATAGCCCTTATCTTAGGGTTCAACCCATAGACAAATCGTTCTGCCTGTCATTGGTCATTATCCATATATGAAGCATATTTTACCAATTCCATAAACCTAATCTCATATTCTTCTACAGTTCTGTTTCCCTGTACTAAGGCATGAAATGCTCCTACTTGTTGTTCCTCATAGTAAGCTGGCAGATATTTCCTTCGGAACCTCTCCTAGAAAAGTTCCCAAGATATGGTGTATAGGGTAAGATGCAGTTTCCTTTCCAGGTTGCCCCACCAGTTCAAGGCACTATCTCTCAAATGAAAAATTTCTATCTTTTCCTTTGAAGTGGACGCATAGTCCTTTATGGAAAAACACCTTGTCATGCCTTCCAACCATGCCTCGGCACATTCATTGGTATGACCTTCGGCAAACTCCAAAAGTTTGATATTCTGCAGTTCTCTAGTGATGTCTTCGGGTGGAGGTCCTCCCCCTAAATCCCTCGATGCTTTTGGATTACCCGTTCCATATGGTGGGGGCTCCACTTTGATCCCTGTTGGTTGATGCCCTTTTAAAGTCTCATTTATGGCATCCAAAGAGCGCAGTATGAGAGCTATTCCAGGAGATGGTGGTGGCGGCATTGGCAGTCCCTGTGACGATGCCCCTCTGCCTCAATTTCCTCGAGTCCTAACCATCCTATATGATTTAACCCGCATCAACCAAAGTTGTTAGGGTGAGTTCAAGGACGTTTCACATTTGCACAACTTAAACTAGAAAACAGGGTCAGGCGTAAGTTTTTTTTTTTACTTGTCTGTAAACAAACATTACTCTCTTTAGGGGAGGTGGCTAGGTTAGCGTTAAAGTGTCTAAGCTTGATGTCTTCGCCTAAGAAAACTATTGACCCTCTCCCTGGTAGTTACGCTAGCATTGTACCATACTTTCCACAGTGCATCAGATCCCTTATATGGTGCTTTCTATTATACCATTATTCTACCCTGACTATTTCCCATAATCTACATCAAACTCCCGCTACTCTACAAGGACTTTTAACCTGTAAATTATAAAGTTACACTATTACATTCATTAATCAAGGGGATATATATTTGATTAATAATAATAGGTTTCAAACCCATTATTAACATTAAAATTTTCTAATGTTAATACGTTGTGCACAAAATTCTCCATTGCAGGCTTGGTGCATAGCTTTGACTGGTGGAATGGAATGGAAGGACTTGGCACTTGGCTCGATGGTTGAGGGCATGGAACTCAGTGCTTGGTTAATTTGGATAATGGGAGGTTATACTTCGAGATGGTACTTTGTTACTATTGATAATTAATTTATTTACATGTGAATTTATTTTGTAAAAGCGATATGTGTGGTGCGTTGGTGTTTGATCATTTCTTAAGGCTTGGGCTTGGTGGGTGGTCATGGGTTCAAAACCCATGGACCCCAAAACATTTCAATTATTTTTTTATAACTTTATTTATTTATATATTTATTCTATATTATTATTATTATATCCCCTTTTTTTTATAACATTTTTTTTTATATCCAATTTAAATTAATTAATTTAAATTTTAAATCCCTAAATTAAAATAAAACCCAATTCATTTAATTTATTTAAACTATCAGAATTGTTTATTGTATATTTTTTTTTGAATAATTGAAATTAAAAAAAAGAAATTAATTGATAAATAAATGAAATAAATAAATATAAAAAAAAAATTACCTCGCAGGTAATAACCTAGACCTCGCATGTGATCTGCGTGTTACCCCCTCTTATTTCCGGGAAAAAAAAAGTTATCATTTAAACCCTAAACGCCACCATTCCTTTCTCATTTGTTGGGTCGTCTAGTGATTTTGCAGGCAGAGGGTGATTTATTTAAACTATCAGAATTGTTTATTGTATATTTTTTTTTGAATAATTGAAATTAAAAAAAAGAAATTAATTGATAAATAAATGAAATAAATAAATATAAAAAAAAACTTACCTCGCAGGTAATAACCTAGACCTCGCATGTGATCTGCGTGTTACCCCCTCTTATTTCCGGGAAAAAAAAAGTTATCATTTAAACCCTAAACGCCACCATTCCTTTCTCATTTGTTGGGTCGTCTAGTGATTAGGCGTGGCCAAGGGTTCGGTTCCTCCCTCGGCCTTGGTCACTGAGCTATGGCTCTCTCTCTCTCAATGGGTGTGGAGTCGTGGGTTCTCCTGGGTGTGGCTCTTGGTGCTCAGAAACAAAGGTGAAGGCGAATGTGAAGTCTGCAGGATTCGAAATCGTGCAAGGCTTTCTCCCTTGGTCATGTATTGGGGTTTGGCACTTACCTTCTCGTTGCTGTGGGCCGAGTGGTCTAAGGAACCAGACTCAATTTTTGGTCTCTGTTAAAATTTTTATTTTATTTATATATATATATATATATATATATTTACATCTATTATATATGTTTTTTTTTTTCGCTATGTGTGTCGTTGCAGGTCGCATGGAGCTGGCGGTTGGTTGTTGGCTCGTCCCTACATGGATTAGTGCTCGATGCTTTGGGCGCTATCTCTTATGACCTATGTTGTGGTTGCATGCTTGACTCATTTGTTGTGTGGCTTTGGGAAGAATGGCATCGGGTTTGTATATTTGCGTGGCTTTTTTGTGGTCTGGTGCTAGCTTGTATAAGTAACGGTGTGGGTTCCTTCCTTTGGCCATGGTGCTTGGTTGTTAGGGTTTTTTTTTGTTCTAGTGCACAGTGGACCTCACCTTGCCCCCATGGGCTCCTCCTCCGTGTGGCTCATGCGTGGTTTGAGCGCTCACTTGCACTGGCATGTAGTGCACTAATTCGGATTCTTGTGTGCTCATTCCTGCACCTCCTCCCCATGGCTTGGAGATTTATTTGCAGGTCACCGGGCTTGGTGACTACGCTTGTCTTTAGTGACTTTTTTGTTGACTTGTGGTACTCTGCGCATGTGTGGTGCATTGGTGCAGGTTCTTTCCCTCGGTGTTGACCCACAGGCAATGTAAAATCCACCTGTGGGCTCATCTTCCATGTGCCTTGGCGCTTGGTCTCGACTTTGGTGCATTGTGTTCTTGTTGGGTGCTTAGATGAGCTCGCAGACTTGGTTTGGCGCTTGTGCGCTGGACTGTATGTTGTTTTTTGACTGGTGTTGTGGATGTGTGGATTTAGGATTGTAGAGTAACCTTCAGGCCCAATTTTTTTTTTATACCTATATATATATATAATTGTTTTTTTTTTTTTTTTTTNTTTGTTTTAATGGTGTTTGGCTCTGGCATTGGTCGTTGGCTTGTAATACTGCTTGGAAACTGCGTAGTGTGTTTAACCCGCGGGATCCCTTGGAGACTTAGTGCTTGGTCTTATGTGTCCAACTTTGGGGCTTGGTTTGAAACTCGTGTTGAGCGCTTGATTCATGGTGGATTGGCTCATAGTAATATGATTATAGATTTGACTCGAACATTAGAGTTAGAGATTGAGCCCCAGGCCCAATATATATATATTTTTATAATAATTTGTTTGTTTACTTGAAACAAGTGTTAAAGTTCATTTAACACTTTTAATATATATAATAATACACCATTTTCATTTTTTTTTTGTTTTTGGATTTGGTTTAATTTCGTTATTAAGTTTTAAGTAGTTCAAACTGTTGTCGAGTTGGAAGTTTTAAGATTTCTCTGTTATTTTATATTTGTATTTTTTTTTTAATACTTTATAACTCCATGTTAAATGCCATTCCTGGGTTTAGTTTTCAATTTAAATCCCAAAAAACCTAAAATGGGATCTAAAGCAAAGATTTAGTGAAGTAATATGATGTGTTTTTATGAAACTTTAGACAAGGGTATATCACAGTTATAAACCGCAGATAGTTCTTTGGATGAGATGCAGCGGGCAAGAGTTGGAATCTTAGGCCTTTGCGCCTTCCTTAGGTTAGGGTTTGCATTGTTTGTTTTTATTTTTCTTTGTTTTCTCTTTTCTTTATTTGGAAGGTCTGGGTTCCATTCCCATCGACCACTATATCCTACGACTCTCTTTTTTTTTATATAAATACTTTTTTTTTAACATACTGTATAATACTAATTTTATTTTAGAAAAGTACGTAAATCAAAAAAATTAAGTAGATCTGTATATAAAAAAAAACAACAATTTTTTTTTTTGAAAAGCTCATCTATCTTTTATGAGGTTTCTTATAGGTTTTTTTCTTCCAGGTTCGCAGGTGAATAGGGGTTGGATCTAAAGAAAGAAACTTCAGTTGTAGGTAGGCCCTTAAGGCTCTAGTGCTTCAAACTAAATCCCTGATACCATGTGTAGGATCTCTGTCCCCACAAAGACTTATAATACACAAGTTAAAAAAAAACTTGCGAGTAGATAAATGTTATCCTGTACAAATTAATCTTCAGCATTTAACCATAATTCATTCAGCAAAAATTAAGTTTATTAACATCATGAAAATAAATTACATAACCATCACATAACATAGCATAATCACTAAAATGCATACCTCTGTTTGATGCTAATTCTCCAAACTTTGTCTGTCCTCGCTGCTGCTCTGCCCAAACTCTGCCCAAAATCGAATCTCCCTCCCTGCTAGCTAGGAACATAGCCTGTCCAGATCCCTAGCTCTAGGATTCCATGAGGATTCCTGGCCCCCGAGACCAAAACTCCCAGCAACCTACTTCACCCTTGTAAGGGTCCACCTAAACTCCAGACCAGAAAATATCAACCAAGAAATACAGTCTCTAATATCAGAAATGCTTCCTCTTCTCCAAATTTACAAAAGGTCCTCCCTTTTCTGAATGCCTCTCCCCCTCATATCCCCTTACAATCACCACTTCCTACCCTCCATTAATTCCACCCACCTTATCCCTCCATTTAATACCTTATCCCTCCACTCAATGTTTCATCCCCCTGCATATGTAAAGTTTTATATTAATGAATTAAAAGTTATTAAGTATTTAATTATTTACCCTAAACATTAAATGTGTTAATCAATCAATTAACTAATTAATCAACATATATTAAACAATAAGTAATTAATTAATTAATTAATTAATATTATTAATAATTAATCATTATTTAACTAATACACATTAGGATAGTTAATTATTTAATTAATTATACTTGGTAAATCTTAAGCAATCATTTAGCTAGGGTTTTTGCACCTCCCACCTGACTTTAGTGGGCTTCCTAGATCATATTCACTCACTCACTTGATGGAACAAAAAAATGGCCTAGATGGAAATTAGTGAAAACTGAGTTTGCGCCCAACATTTGGTAGGTGGTGGTGAATTCAGGGCTTGTCTCATAGAGGTGGGACCACCTGGAGGTCTTGTGGATGCAAGAGTATAGCACCATGGTGAGTTTCGTGATTGGAGGTTGGCTGAGGAAATCAACGACTCGGTTGGTACTTTCTATTTTATACTTGATGTTGAGGTGGAACTAATACAAAGAAGAGGACCAATTCTGATGACGATCATTCTGCGATTTTCCTTTTGTCTGCATGAACTGCAATGGCTTATGATTAGTATGGATGACTTTCTCCATCCCAATAATGTAATCCCTCCACTGTTAGCATGATTTCACAATGGTGTACATTTCTTTGTCGTAAGTAGGGTACTTACAAATGACATCAGATAATGTCTCAGTATGATAGGCCATGGGGTGGCCGTGCTCAGTAAGACTTGCACCCACAACATAATCTGAAGCATCTTTCTCGATCTCAAAGGATTGTTGCAGGTCCAGTAATGAAAGTATTGGGGATGAGCACAAGCGCTACTTCAAATCATCGATTTTTTTTTTTGGGGAAATGTCCCACACAATTTTTTACTTACCACCACCCTTGGTTACTTGGCTGAGGGTCGATGCAATATGGAAGAATCCCAACATGAAGATGTTATAGAAATTAGCAAGGCCTAAGAGTCTCTGAAGCTCAGTGAGTGTGCTTGGGGCTGGCCATTCATAGATGACCTGGATCTTGGATTGATCTACATTCACACCATTTTGATCAATGATGTAGCCTAGGTACTATACCCTATCCATGTTGAAGGATCATTTTTTCAAGTTGGCATATAGTTCCTGTTGCCACAGGGTGTACAAAACCTGATGAATATGATGCAAGTGTTCTGTCCAAGTCTTGTTTTAGATGAGGATGTCGTCCATATACACCACTACAAAAATTATTGGTGAAAGTTCACAGGATATCATCCATCATCCTCATGAAAGTTACTGGTGAATTTTTCAAACCAAAGGGAATTACTAGCCATTCAAAAATACATTGTTTTGACTTAAAGGAGGTCTTCCATATATATATATAATTTATTATGACTTGGTGGTAGCCATAGTTCAGATCAATCTTACTGAAGTATTTGCCCCCCTTGATCTGATCAAGGAGGTTGTCGATTCAGGGAGTCGGGTACCGGTTCCTAACTGTGATTTTATTTAGGGCCTGATAATCAATGCAGAGTCGGTAGGTCCCGTCTTTCTTCTGCAACAACACAATTGGTCTCCCACAAGGTGATGAGTTGGGATGGATGTGCCTCTTGTGGATAATTTATTGTATCTATCGCTTGATATCCTAATTCTCTAACAGAAAGTGGTGGTAGAATGGCCCATTGGGTAGCGATGCATCGGGGGTCAGATCAATGGGATTCTTTACCTAATAGTGTAGAGGTACCCCAGTAGGTGAGGAGAATATATCTTTGTATTCTTTTGTGACCTTATCCACTTTATTCTACTATGTGGAGAGGTCAGCCATGGAGGCCCTTGATGTGGATGCAATATTTAACTCACTTTGAGACTGAATCACAAAGAAGACAAAATTCCAAGTCTCAAAGATGACCTTCTTGCATTGCTTGGCAAAGAAAAAGGAAATACCACTAGGTGGGATTGCCTCGGGTATCCTCTACAATTTCTTGTCCAAAGTAATAATAACACTGTGAGGCCTAGAATCATATACAACATGACATTTCCATAAATAAGGTTGGCCCAAAATAACATAACAAAATTTGAGAGGATAAACATCACATAATACATGATCTTTGAAGGGCTTGATTTCATATGATAGTTGGTACTGTTGGCTGACGTGGAGGTTGCTTTCTTGGTAGAGCCATCCAATGGTGTAAGGATGTGTGTGTGACATTGTCGATAAGGCTATTCACTTGAAGAACTATGTTGATATGAGTTTCTTATAGTTTCCTCTATCAATGATGAAGTGTAGTGGGGTGGGTTTCACCCACAGCTGTGAATGAAAGAGGTGCTCTCCTTTGGTTCACCAGGATGAATCTTGGTGGTAGCATTGGTGGAATTGGTTTCCACGTCAATGATGTGTATTCATATTTCTAGGTCTGAGTCAGAGTCAGAACCCACATGTTATTTAGAGGCTTTCACCTCATCTAGCAATGATTGTTTTGAGCGACAATCAACAGTGTTATGCTAGGTGATCTTATAGAATTCATACTGCTTCCTAGTATCTTTCTTCATTCTTCTGGTTTCCTTATTTTCTTGTGACTTAGACTAGTTTTCCTGAGGATTTCCATATTTGATATATCCTTTTTTCTATGGGTTGGGGATTCCATTTCCCTAATTTTTCTACGAGGGGTTCCCAGGCCCAAATTGTCGCGTCTTTTGTTTAATTTTCTGCTCGATTTTGATGACATATCGATAGGACACACCTAAGCACGAGATGTCCATAAACTCCATTTCATCCTATATTTATCTATGCATACCATTGTGATACTTGAGTACCAGATATCACTCAAAATATTTGATACCTATCTTGGTGCACAAGGTATGGAATATATTTGTGAACTCTGGCACTGCTCATCTCTTTCCTGCCACAGTTTGGTCTATTTTGCATACAGGTCATCATAACTTCCTACAGGGTAGTATTTTTCCTTAACAACATCCCTGAAAGACTCCTAGGTGATAGCGACTATAAATAATAAAGATTCTTTTTCTTCCTTTTTCTCACAGAAATTCTCCCACCAATATTTGACATGGGGAATGACTTTGAGGAACCCAAAAGTAATCTTTTCTCTATTCTAAAAGTTACGGACAAAAAATACCCTTCTGGAAGATTCAACCATTTGTCTACAACATCTGCGTCTATATGACCTTAAAATATAGGAATATCAAAGTTGATTTGTACCTTGAAGGGGGCGAAGCCTCTGCTCGAGGAATATGCATCGCTTGTTGGTAGTTGTCGAAGGATTTGCGCAAAACTGTCCATCATCTTGTTCCTTTGTTGTGTGAGGGCTTCCTCGAGCAAAATTTTGAAAGGATATCCTATCTCATTGTATTTATTTTATCCCACCATGAGAGGTATCTTAGGCATGTGAGAGATTTTTTCCTCAAGAGAAACAATCTCGAGACCCAACTCTTTGTACCATGACCTCGTCGAGCACATGCATTAAGGATGACAAGGAGCAAACCACTTTGATACCACTGATCTATATTTTATGAGAAGAACAAAATGGATACATATTATTATTATTCTCAACATAGAAACACAAGGAACAATAATAGAGATATAGTAAAAATGTCTTCTATTCAATAAGGAAATATGTTGAAACTGTAAAATGCAAACTGAAAACAAGCTTGCTAGAATAGTGGCTTCTTACCTCTGAGAAGAGATGTGATGACTACGCTCATTAAAAAGAAGATGGTTACAATGAGTCTCTCCAAGCCTTTTTACAATAAACATGAATTCCAAAACCTTGGACATCCAAAAACCTAACCCTAGGAGATGAAGCGCCAAAATTCATGTGGGCCCTGTTGGGGAAAGTTAGTACATCAACTTCCTCGGGTCGTAACTTTTGCATATGGTCTCCTTTTTAGGCACACGATATTCGGTTGGAAAGGTATATCATAGGACTACACATGTTTCCATCACACTCTGACATCATCTATAGTTTGACTGTAGCAAGCCCTAAAAATGCTTTTTAGTGCCTCAAAACGGCCCCAGAAGTTTAGGACCGGAAAACTAGAAAAAAATTGCCAAATTGAAAAACTGCCAAAATTAGCCAGCTGGAATTGATGGGAGGCCATTGAAATCCATTTGGATCATCACTTGAATTAATTTGGAGAGAGTGTCAGATGGAGGAGAGAGAGGTAAAGGGAGGGTATGGAAGAGAGTGAGTGAGAGAGAGAGAGAGAGAGAGAGAGAGAGAGAGAGAGAGAGAAGAGTATAGAAGGGGAGATAGAGAGAGAGAGAGGTAGATAAGTATAGAGAGAGAGAAGGAGAGAATGAGAGAAATGGAGAGGGTAGAGAGAGAGAGAGGTAGGGATAGAGACTGAGAGATAGGTATATAAAGAGAGTTAATGACAGAGAGAGGGGTGGGGGTAAGAGAGAAGGGGGGAAGGAAGGAAGAAAAGGGGGGAGAGATAGTGTGGAAATGGGGTGTGAGGGAGGGAGGGAAGAAGAAAAAGAGTGGTAGGGTGAGAGAGGGGGGGGAATAGTGGGGGAAATATAGAGGTAAATATGGAGAGGGGTAGAGAGTTTCATAGCGGGGAGAGAAAGAGGGAGGGGGAGACAAAAAAATAGTGATCTAGTAAGATAGAGAGAGAGGTTGAAGAGAAAGGGATAGATGTAGATATGGGTAGAGTGAGAGAGGGGGGGAGAGAGGGTGAGTGAGAGTGTGAAAGAGAGATAGAGTTTGGGATGGATTGAAATAGAGAGGGGTATATGTAGGAGAGAGAGGGTGGGGTGGTAGAGAGGTAAATAGAGAGGGGGGAGAATATGGGATAGAGAGATAGGGAAACAAAAAGAGAGGGATAGAGGATAAAATATGGGGAGAGAGAGAGAGAGAGAGAGAGAGACAG
>ML787081.1:726388-736960 GCA_009831015.1 Picea engelmannii
GAGTTAGTTAAGATCTACTTGGTCTAATATGTCGTTAGGTAAAAGTCTGTTTCTTTAGTATGCATTAGTATGCATTTGTAGTTAGGAAATCCGACGGTCACGATATGTTCCCGACATAGAGTGATCTGACGATTCATACTCTCCTCGATCTTAAAAACCATTGATCTATGGCTTGACACCCGATTAGTCCATGATATCTATTTAAAGAGCATGGAGGGTCATTTGACGATGATTGATTGTAAAAAAATCTCTTGTAAAATCTCTCTATAATATTTTTCTTTGCATTGATAAACTCCTCCAAGTGGTCGCGTTGGTTGGGGCCGTGGAAGTTTCCCCGTAGGGGTTTTACCACGTGAAAATATCGGTTTGTTGATATTTTATCTGGTTATGTGATTGTTTACTAAAGGTGTTTTTCCTCTGTTGGAATGCCTCTGTTGTCAAACATGGTATCAGAGCATGTTTGAAGACTTGCTCCTATTGAAGATCGAGATTGTGAAGTCGAGTTGCCTCATCTCCACTTTCTATCTTTTCCATATATTTATGGGCTTAGAGGACTGTTCCATTGCATCTAGAGCACTCGTTTCATTCAATAACACTTTTATTTTCACTCGAAAAGGTTTTCGTTTTCCCAAGATATAACCATTACAATCAAATCCAGAGGTATAAAGCTTGAATACACATTTTTTTAAAATTTTGCAGAGTAGTATTTTAGTTTTATTTCGGTTTTGTTTTATTTATTTCTGGGTTTCTACTCTTTTATATCTACATATGATATTTTCCCCATGCCCTGTGTGATCTCAAAAAATCAGAAATAGATAGAAAAAGGTGCATCTTTCGGGTAAGCTAACCGAAATCTAACCCTTGTTGTCATCGAGAAGCAAAAAAAAATTCTTCTGTGAAAAGAGTTTTTTTTTAGCATGCTCTCAAAGGCCATCTTCCACAACAACAACATCCCCAATCCTCCTTATGAAAATTAAAATATGTTTTGCTAGATCATTTGGTTAAAATTTTCCTTATTAAGTAAGAGGTCTTGAGTTCAAGTCTCTCTTTTGTTACCCTTTTTGGAAAAGTTCATGCTAAAATGTAAAGTGTATTTCACTTCAAGTATAAAAGTAAATCACTATAAGTAACTTTAATATTTTATTTTAGAGTTATTTGTTTTTCATGCAACTTTTATGTTATAAAGTAACGTCATTGTAAAAGTGATCCCCACTTCTCTTTATAAAAGTGGGCCATTTCATAAAGAAACTTACACAATCACGTGGTCATTTTCTTACCGATTGTGCCTTTTTTTTAAAAGGGCATAACTCTAACATCGGAAGTCCATTTTCAGTGCTATTTTTTTTTTAAACCGCGTAACTTTTTGAGCTCTTTCCATCCAGATTATCAGTTTCAATTTTTAAATCCACATTATTTTCATATTTAATATGGCTTCTACAGGTATTGTCTTTCTTACAAGCAACAACTACTTCCAATGGAAATCTCATATGGAAGATTTATTAAGAAGTAAAGGTTTGTACCAGATTACATTGGGAAAGGAGAAAGCACCCAGTGATGTTGATAAGAAAGCCAAGTGGGATAATAGGAATGATGAAGCACATGGACTAATCAAAATTTTCATCTCTCCTGATTTAAGGTACCACCTTCAAGATATTGATGACCCCAAAGAAGCTTGGGAAACGATTGAATCTGTGTTTGGTAAACTCAATATTATTCGAGCACAACACTTAGAAAATCAAATACTGACCTTGATTCCAAATGATTTTTCTTGCCTTGGAGACTATCTATCTAGGTTTAAAACACTCAGAATTTTATGTGAATAATGTAAGATAAAGATGGATGAAGAGCGTTGCATCTATCTTATTATTTCTAAGCTAGGTAGTGCATATTGTATGTTTGTATCTACCTTTTATGCCATGAGAGAGTCTCTAGGGGAAGAAGCTTATGAAAAACCCAGTCTTGAGTCCTTTTGTTCTTCTTTGATTTGAGAGGAAGATAATCTTGTACAATTTGGAGTGATCAACACTCCAGGTCCCTCCAACAAAGCCTTAGTTGCCCAACAGAAATATAAACACAAGTATCCCAAGAAGAAACATCCTCGCTACAACAACAAACAACATAAGGGTCCCAAACCTGCTCATACAACTTCAACTCCTACTGGTGACAAAGGAACAAAATATAAAAGTAAGAATACTAACAGACATTTCAACTTTTGTGATAAATATGGTCATGATTAGTCGAAATGTTTCAAGAAGATGGCATCTTTAGAAGAAACGATGAAGAAGCACAACATCAGTATTGATTCTACTTCTTCTTCTCACAGACATGCACTTTATGCTTATGGTTTCTCCTTCAATTCAAATTCTACTACTTCTTCTTCTTCTGATGAGTGTCTTATTGATTCAAGAGCATCTTATCATATGGCTAAGGATAAAGCCATATTTTCTTCTCTAAATGAATGTAACACCAAGAAAATATTTGTTGTTGATGATAAATCTCTTAGTGTTGTAGGATCTGGAACAATTCAAGTAGATAATGGTCATTTCAATGATGTATTATGTGTTCCAAGTCTTTCTTGTAACCTTCTATCGGTATATCAAATCACTCATTCAGGTGAAGGTAAAACCATCGAGTTTTCAACTCACAAAGTTGTAATCAAGGATCTAATTGATCATAAGCATGTTCTTACAACTGGAATTTTTTATGATATTACCAGGTTTTACAAGTTTGACAACTTTGGGTCATCAACTTTTTCATCAGTTTTTGTTGCTCATAGCGTTGACTTGAGAAAACTTTGGCATGAGTGGTTTCATCATCTAAACTATCTCTCATTGCAACAACTATGTAATCAACAGATGGAAACTGGTCTTCCTCTTGTTTCATGCAAAGATGGTTTTTGTGCCAGTTTTGTTCTCGACAAACATCATCGGGACAGTTTTGACAAATGTGCCTCTTGGCACACCTCAGGTCCTTTGCATCTTGTTCACAATGATTTGTGTGGTCCACTTTCTTCTCCTTCTTTTTCTGGGTGCAATTATTTCTTAACTTTCATTGATGACTTTTCCATACGTACTTGGGTTTACTTCTTAAAACTCAAGAGTCACCATACCCAGTCGTATTTGGTGTTATGGGGTTGTTGTGTTTGATTTTGAACACCTTGGGTCACTGCTATCATTTTCGCCTGGTCGTGGGATCGTATATGATTTTGGTTTCTACACAGTTGGTTATGGTGGTGTTAGGATATTTATACACTTAGGAGTTATTTAAGATCTACTTGGTCTAATATGTCGTTAGGTAAAAGTCTGTTTCTTTAGTATGCATTAGTATGCATTTATAGTTAGGAAATCCGATGGTCACGATATGTTCCCAACATAGAGTGATCCGATGATTCATACTCTCCTTGATCTTAATGGACATTGATCTGTGGATTATCACCCAATTGGTCCATTATCTCTATTTAAAAAGCATGGAGGGTCATTTGTCGATGATTGATTGTGAGAAACTCTCTTGTAAAATCTCTCTGTAATATTTTTCTTTGCATTAATAAACTTCTCCAAGTGGCTGCATTGGTTGGGGCCGTGGATGTTTCCCCGTAGGGTTTTTACCATGTGAAAACATCGGTGTGTTGATATTTGATCTGGTTATGTGAGCGGTTACTGAAGGTGTTCGTCCTCTATTGGAATACCTGTGTTGTCGAACATGTGGCTATTATGCCAAGATTCTTTCTTTAGGGTTGGTTGCTATTACATGGATCTACTTTTTTACCAACATTATATGGGTTTTTGAAAACCATCAAGGTTATACCCATGCGAGTTCCCGGGGTTATTACTAGCCAGTAATGAGACTTTGCTTCTTTGTTCATAGTCTCTCATGCTTGGTGTGAATTGTCACCCTATGATACAAGTTAATGGTTATATGGACTCTGTGTCCACCATGTTGTCTCAAAGGGTTCCCACCTACTGTTGGTGGTTGACTCTAGTCTCCTTGTTTTGGTTCGACAGAGTGAATCCTTGATTACTCAAAGCCCACCCTTGATTGTTCAAAATCCGTTTTTGATAATGAAACAGTCAGTATATTGTTGATTTTTATGAGTTGGTGGAGTAGCATCAACAATGGTTCATTATTGGCTCGTCTTTGTTGATATCCTTGACAAGGGTTTTTACTATTGGTATATAGTCATTGCATTATTTATTATGATAGTTGCTCAACATGATTTAATTGTTTGATTTGAGAAATGGAAATGGTATACAATCACTACCTATTGTGTTGTAACAGTTGGATTGTTAACTCAACACTTTTATTGTTTGATTATGTCACATTGATGCTTCTTGCATTATGAGTTGGTCTGTGTGGGTTTCCTACAACATGGTATAAGTTGAAATGATGGTCGTTGTTACTGTGTGTTGAAATTGCCTGATCAAGATCATTGCATTTTAAAATCGTGATAGTTGTGACTTGGTTATCTGTTGGGTATGTTTTATGGATATTGTGCATTGTATCGAAGATGGGAATAGGTTTTATAAAAGGAAGGTTTCATTACAATTTAATTGTTAAATTGATTAGAGGAATGGAATTGGACACGATTTTAAAAGAACTTGTGTTTGTGTTTGATTTGAGGAAAAAATGCATGGACAACGGTTGATGTTTTGATGATGAACAAAGTGGAAAAAAATGACTGTGTGTTCATTTGGAATTTGTTTTAAATATTAAACTAGACAAATGAGATGAAACAAAACTCTTATACAGGTTGTTTGGGAAGGCATATTATCTTGAGTTTGATGACACTGTGTTAAAGATTTAAATGTGAACAGTGAGCAAGTTAACACACAATGATGGTTAAATTATAAATAGTGATTATTTAATTGATCAAAACATTTATTTGGTTAGTGTTGGATCATTTGCATTAAATACAGAGTTGTTTTATGGATCACTTAATGGATTTTTCAAACAATATCTTCTCTTTTCCCCTACCACTATTTCACTTTTTCGCTAATTACAATCCCCTCGCCTTTCCATATCCATTATCCACTCCTTGTTCGTAAAATTTAATTACAGTTAAGAAAAACTTTGTATTGTAACAATTTAAGATCGTAAGGATGGATTACAGTGATATGTTTTTTGGTTTATGTTACAATTGATTGTTTGTTGTTTATGAGCAATAACCATGATCTTTTCCCCCTCATTTTAACTTTTTTTCGCTCAATACAACCCCTCTCATATCCCATAACCTTTTCTCATCCCCTGCTCATTGACAATGATTAAAATAATTTGTATGGATTGGATTGCATGAATCTAATATGTTTCTGAGCCAAACTTTATTTCATATTTTAAAAGGAGTTGTCATGTACGGTTGTTAAAGAAACTATTTGCTAATCAATTATGCATACAAGAATGAGATTTTTCAGTCGAGGTAGCCATGGAAGAGGTAACCGAGGAAGAGGTAATTGGAACAGGATCCCTAGAAGGCCAAGATTCTCCATACACTTTGATGTTGACTCGCAAGAGTTAGGCCAAATATTTCAAGCTGGGTTTTTTAATTGGATTGGGAAAGGAGTGGTCTAGCCCAGGCCTGAAATGCCTCCCTTCCAAGCTTCATAGGCCCCTAGTGTCCTCGTGCATCCTCATGTCTCACTAGAGCCTGAAGTTCCCGAAAATGATAGATGGAAAGAGATTTTCCACCCGATAGTCTCCTAACATCGTGGCTGGCCCAATTTGTCTTTACCTTATCCCCTGCATATCAATCCAATTGTCCAATATGCCCCTGTCCACTCACCAGTTCAGTCTTCCCAAGCTAGCAAAGGGTTGAAAACTGAGGCCCACCATGCCCCTGGTAAAGGAAAAGCCATTGCTTCCCCTTCCTCACCCTCCAATGACTCTGATAAATATGTGTCCCCCCCGGATGCATTTGAGGGATGATTTCTCTCATGTGATCAACGAGATTAGTCCTAAAGGCTCAGCATAGCCTAAGGAAAATTTAGAGAGATAAAAAGGTGACAACAACAACAAGGGAAGGATTGCATCTCAGAGTGGGAAATATGGATTTTAAGTTTTTATTTATTTATTAATTGTTGATGACAATTGACTTCTAAAGTTTTGGACAACATACTATTTTTGGATATATGAGTAAAATATTTTGGAAACAATTTCAAATATCATTGAGATAAATTGTCAAATATGAATGTGATGATGGGTGTCACGAGGAGGGATGTTTTGTTTAATTAACTAGTTGTGCTGTGATTGTGAAAAAATAAAGGGAGTCACAAGGGGTCCCACCTACTAGTTATTATTTATTTAAAAACCCTTATTATGATTTATTACTTTTCCCCTAACTTAAAATTTGTTTGAGTTTTAGTTACCTTAACTAATGAAGTAGTTCAACTACTTCAACCAATTCCAATTTTCTTAAAGGCAAAAGAAAAGGGAGGAACAAGAGGGGAATAGAAGGAGAAGCATACTAAGGTTTGCTCTTGAGTTTTTGTTGATATAATTCAACTTTTGTTCATTCCTTAATTCATTAGAAGCCTAATTCTTTTTTATGATATCCGGGTCTTATTGTAGACAACAAGATTCATGGATGAATTGCATCATTCAGACACTTGTTTTTTAGAGGTGTTGAACTATCTTTGATAGTTTGTGTACGCTTATCTATTTTTGAATTAATTTTCATGACTGATAAAGCCTATTGTGCAGAGTTGAGTGGGAAGCAATCTACTTCAAGATGATCTAGCTTTTAAAGTTCAGTTTTTTTATTTTCTATCATAAGTCTTTTTGTATGTTTCATCGGGGACATCTAAGTTTGACTTTGGTCAAAATTTTCTTTAAGAAATTTTGTAAAGAGAATGATTCTTTGATGAATTGGAATGAAATAAATGATTTGTTTATGTCTCATCTATTTTGATTATCGACCTGGTGTCTTTACTTTTGTCTCTATATTTATTTCAACATATGATATGTTCAAAAAATAACATAAAAAATTATTTTTTCAGCAATCTTTTAATTATAAAAAAACAACCTAAGCACTTGTAAACAATACTTGTGAATTAGGATATCAGTTTTGATGGCTATAAACATAGGGTTATATTCCCTTCTATCTTGCTTTATCCAAGCAAGATCTGAAAATGTTTGAGTAAGGTCATTGCATATATTTTCTTCAACACTCCTAGAATTTCTATATTTTGTCGACTTAACCATTTCTAAAATGATTTATATGCCGCACTAGAAGAGACCGATATCTACGATCTAAAAAAATAATATTTTAATCATGTTATGACCCATGTAGCATGCAAAAATGGAAGGTGTTGTAATTTCAAGGATATATTGACTTTCATAATTTAAAAAATTATAAAATTAATATTATAAATTTTCAGAAAATATGTCACACAAGAAGAATCAGTTCTCTACAATTATACAAGTTTTTGGAATGAAATTTCATCGAGACACATACCTTATATTTCACTGGAAAAATAATATACCTTTGTTAGAAAAAATTAAATTTCACAGATTTACTCACAATTTATATGAATAAAAGTTGTATATTCATAAAGCTTATTCAATTTCCTATGTTTCATGTTTTTACACCATATTAAAATTTGTTGTAAAATTACCTTTAATAATCCCTCCAATTTAACAAATTTTTGTTTTTCCATGTTTGCATGTCACTAACGCTTCATTAGAGACCATCATTAGCTTTCACATGCCCTAAAGTATAACACAAACTCTTTAAATACATAAATACTTCATAAACCCCTGTAACAAATCACCATATGAGTATTTAAACTACTAGCTTCATCCCATTAACATGTCTGCCAACCATTATTAATCACCCCATTAACATGCCTTTGTCAAGCTCATTTATGATCAAATTAACGTTCCTACCTATACCATTTTATGACCGTTCAAACATAAGACAAAGAATATAATAAGATTTATGATCGTTTAAACATAATAAAAAGATAGATATTCAAGAATATGTAGATATGGACTGTGAAGAAAAAGAAAACAATATAGTCATTGGAGAAAAAAATGAAAAAAGGAGACATCATGGAAGATAAAGCGACACGTGTACAATAAAAAGGGTGAGGTGTTGTAGCTGTTAGAAAGAAAATGGGAAGAACATTATTTTATTTTATTCAATTCAAAGTTTCATTCTCTTCTATTCAACCATAGATTGTTGCTCCTTTTCTATATTGTGGCTCAACTCCATTTTCAAAATCCATTTCTGTGGATCTTTTTGTTTATTATTTTGTGGTGTGGTTGTTTATGTGTGGATTTGTGTATTATTTTGTGGTTATTTCTTTTTGTAAATGGAAATGGATATCATGGGATAAAATACTCCTTTAAATATGAAATAAAATTAAAAAGGAAAATCAAGTAGTTGAGGTGAAAACTCTTGGGAGATGGAAGATATGAATCCTTCTCAATCTTGGTTTCTGCCCAACAATTAACCTTTGAATTCTTGAATCGTGCTCCAGAAAGAATAACTGTCATGACTTGCACATAATCCAAAATAGATTGAGAGTTGATGTAGAGAAATGCACCAAATGTTAATTTGTACTTTTCTTATTAATGCCTACATGAATTTTCATGGATTTGTAGTTTTCTTATTAATCTCTGCATGAATTTTCATGGACTAATGATATGATTTTGATCCTGGCAGTCTCTGTGTAACATGTGAAGTTCAAGAATATTAGTATATGTTAGCAATAAAAATCTCAACAAATGCAAGATAGAAGGTCATATCATATCATCTATGCTATGTCTTCTATATCTATTTATTTGATATTTTTCATGATTAAGCATCCATAAAATAAATATTAAATTAGGGTTTTCTATGGTTTTCTTATTTGTATAAATAACATACTCTTGTCCTTCCTCATCAATACCCAGTAGACTAGGGTTTTCCTCTCGGATCCCCTTTTCTAGGTCAAATTCTACATAAATTCTAGCACACAAAAACATGTGGTCCCTTGGCTCTATTTTGTCAATATATTTCTCCAAAGAGTTTCCTACACTTTTCACGATATCTTCATACTATAAATTTAGCGGAAAATATGGTAGTCTTACCCAAACAAGGATGACTGTGGGAATGCCATGTTCTATATTGAAATTAGGAATCCAAATATTTGGGTGTACATGCCTCTTATTCCATAAAATTAATGCCCACTCTCAAATATTAGATCCATGTCCTCCTTATGTTAAAAAATAAAGGTGTAAAATATTCTCTCACATAGAAAATGATTTACATTTCCTTTGATCAAGGTTTTCCAACTTTTTTGTATCGAGATCATGATTTTTCGTGGGGATGGCTAGGTCCTATTAAAATGGACAATTGAACCTTTAGTTTTCATTTCCAAAGACATGTTGCAAAAAGGAGAAGTCAAAATAGGGATTTTTTGCACCTTGGCTAGTTTCTTAATAAAACGAGAGGGTTGGGATTTGGACAATTTTCCAAAGGATTTGATTAGCCACAAAAAGAAACTTCACTATATGGAGGGGGTGAGGTATCTCCTCTTGTTGAGGTTGTTGAAATAATGTAACTGCAAAGAGTATTCTTATTATTATTGATATTTTATTCATAGGATCAATCCCCATTGTGGATTGATCATGTCGGATATTGTAATAGGACTGAATCCCCTTTTGCAGATTGGTCAAAAGACAATTGTAATAGGCAGAATAAGAAGTCAGATCCAACAGTTAATTAAGAGACCCAGAAATATAATAAAGGTGGGTTTACCGACCTAGATTAAGAAGTCAGCCCTACTAGTGAAGAGACACTTCACACGTGCCAAAACTTGTATAAATAAAGGAGCCTAGCACCTCATTTGAACAAAACTCACTTGCTCAGTTTAAGAGACAAGTTTTGATCTGTTACCGACAAAGGAGAGAGAGAGTGGCACATATTTTGGAGAGGACTTTCTGTTTTAGCATAGAGATCTCTTGGCATTGTATTGGCTATCTATATTAAGGAAGTTTTGCTGGGTTTTCTTCCCCTAGAGGGTTTCCAAGGATAAATGTTGTGTCTCTTGTGAATGTGTATTTCTTAGTGATCTTGTTCTTATGTTGCTATTATCTATTGAAATGCAAAGAACTATAATAATGGCATAAACATTAACATGGTATCAGAGCCAACTTGAAGGAAGCATATTTTGTAAGAGAAAAACGTCACTCTTGCCATACCTCCAAATTAGGGTTTTTCAAAAGTGAATCTTTTCAGCCCTAAAACTATCTAGAAAGTTGTGCCCTCCCCTAAGGATCAATTTAGCATCATCAACGCACATTTTCAGTGGCTGGATCTCCCAGAAAGTGAAACCCTAGTTTCACAAAGTACCAAAAAACCAGACTACTAGAAGTACCAGAAGTACCAGAAAACGAGAAGCACCAGTCCATAAATCCGCAGATCAAGTTTGAGGGGGTAAAAGTTGGATTTTTGAAATTCTCAGTACACCAGCATACTCGCCTCAGCTCAGTGCATGTATTCCCTGGATCAGAATTTCAAAATTTGAAGTTTGAAAAATTAGGGTTTCCTCATAAAACCCTAAGTTGTAGTTGCAGTTGTAGTACCAGTTGCATTTG
>ML787081.1:737010-754623 GCA_009831015.1 Picea engelmannii
GGTTAAACCCTAAAGAGTATTTGCAGGAGAAGGGATCTCTTGCCATAGATCTAGAAGGATCTCAAGATCCAACACATTCAGAGGAATGATGCAACCCAAGTGTGATTATTTTGATATACATATATTTTTCATGACATTATCTTAATCAGTGTTGCATGTTGAAGCTATGATCAAATTATTAGAAGGATTAAAAGTTGATCATATAGCTTATCCTCTAACCTAACCTCTTGTCAAGATAGCGTATTGTCTCAGTACATAAGACAGGTTGAAGAAAGCACTCATCATCTTGAGTGGAGGAGACTTGGAAGAAAAGCAAGAACTCATTCCTGAAGACAAGGCTCCAGATTTGATTAAATCAAGTTGATAAGATTCAAAGGTACACATGACAAGATGATGACTATAGTTGAGATAACAGTCATCGTAAAGTATTATACTTGATATCATGTGAGCATATAGAGGTAAATAATTTACCTGATACAACTAACACCTCCTCTAGGAGAAACCTCGTGTGTTAGTTCCAGGTTGCCATGGAAGAATGCTTCGTCACAACACTATGAGAGTGTTGACCTCACTTCATATTGTATTCCTTACCTTTAATCTTTTCTTGAGATAAATTATAAGTAATAACTCTAAAGGAGCTACTATGATGATTGTTCGTACTATTGCTTTATATTATCAGAAGGATATTATTCTTTCTTGTTGTTTTGTTGACCTTGCTCCAGGTCACATGAGGAAGCAATAGTGGAGGTTGCAGAATGCAACATACTAAAGGAGAAACCTTAAAGGAAGCAATCATCATTGAAAAGAAGAAGGTGGCTTGTATAAGCTAAAGGGTCACTCATAAGCTACCATGACCCACGCTATAGAAGAATCCATGTGAACTCTGTCATAGAAGATTAGCTCACATCAACTACAAGGCACTACCATACATATGCAAAGCGGTCACAGGTTTCCCAGACTCAAAGGTGACCATGAAGGCGTATGCAATGGATGTGCATAAGGGAAGAACATCAAGAATCCATTTACGAAGAGGGAAAGGAAGGCAAAAGGAGTCCTAGAACTCATTCATTCAGATGTATGTGGCCCAATTCCATCATCCTCCATTAATGGGTATGTATACTATGTATCATTCATTAATGATTATTCTCATAAAAGACCTGGATATATTTGAAGTTTTCAGCAAGATCAAGGAATTTAAAGCCTTGATACATAACCTTTCTAAAAAGAATATTAAGATACCCAAGTCAAATAACAGAGGAGAATATACCTCAAAAGAGTTTGTGAACTTTTGCAGAGATGTTAGGATCAAGAGGGAACTCACTACTCCCTATAATCCTAAAAAAAATGGTGTAGCTGAAAGGAAGAACAGAACAATTATGGAAGCTATGAAGACTATGATCCATGATCAAGATCTTCCTATGTGCTTATGGGCAGAAGTAGTAATGGCAGTTGTTTATGTGCAGAACCAATTATCCCATAGCACACTTGGGTTCAAAACCCCGGAAGAGATGTTCACCGGAAAGAAGCCATAGGTAAGTCATCTTAAAATATTTGGTTGTCTAATGTTTATTCATATACCTAAAGAAAAGAGAAACAAGTTGGACCATCCAGGAAAGAAGGGAATATTTGTGGGATACTGCGAGGTCTCCAAGGCCTTCAGGATCTATATACCAGGTCAACATCACATTGAGATCAACAGGGATGTGACCTTTGATGAAGATGCAGCGCTCAAGAAATATAAACTGTACCAACTTGAAGAGGTATATGAAGAGGAATCTGTAATCCCTAATACTGCAATGAGGGAGGTTCCCAGAGCTGCAGAACCAGTGAGGGAGGTCATAACTTCCCCTGATGAGGAAATTCTAGAATAACATGATATAGTAGAAGTACAAGAACCTCCTCAGATGACGATCCTCCATAAAATAAAGCCAACCTAGGCTAGAGATCTTATTCAAGATGGAGAGAAGGAACTAAGAGACAGGTGAAAAGACCAAAGCCATTCTATAGTTATATGGCTTTGATGTGTGATCATTTAGAAGAGGAGCCTACCTACTCTGAAGGATCCATTTAGAGAAAAGAATGGGAAAATTCCATGACAGAGGAATACCAATCCATAATGAAGAATGAAGTATGGGAAATAGTTCCCAGATCGAAGAATAAAGATGGGGTATCCTACAGATGGCTCTTCAAAATAAAACATGCTGCTAATGGAAGTATTAAGAAGTATAAAGCAAGATTTGTCGCTCGTGGATTTTCCTTGAAGGAAGGCATTGACTATAAAGAGACATTCGCTCATGTAGCCAGATACACTTCAATCAGGACCATGATAGCTCTTGCAGCTAAGATGAAGTGGAAGCTACACCATATGGACGTGAAGACAACTTTTCTAAATGGTGTCATTGAAGAGGAAGTGTATATAGAGCAACATCACAGATTTGAGGTTGAATACAGGAAGTCTCATGTCTGCAGATTGAAAAAATCCTTATACGAATAGAAGCAAGCTCCTAGAGCTTGGTATGGCTGTATAGACAGTTTCTTGACGATCTTAGGCTTCACCAAGAGCAAAGCCAACTCAAATCGCTACTTCAAAATTATGGATAATGAGCTAGTAATCTTATTTCTATATGTGGATGACTTATTCTTAACTGGAGAAGAAAAGATCATCGTTGAATGTAAAAGGAGACTTTCCTCTGAATTTGAAATGAAAGACCTTAGCCTAATGCATTATTTATTAGGTCTTGAGGTATGGCAGATTCCAAAGAGGATCTTCCTTAAACAAGGGAAGTACATGGTCGAGATCTTAAAGAGATTAGACATGTTGGAATGCAAACCCATGAATACACCCATGGAAGTGAAGCTGAAGTTGTTAGTCGATACTTCGTCAGATTTGATTGATGCCACACTGTACAGACAAATTATTGGATCGCTTATGTACCTGATGAACACAAGACCAGACATTTGTTTTGTCATGAACACCTTGAGTCAGTTTCTGGTAGAGCCCATACGTGTTCACCTAGTGGCTGCAAAACATGTGATGAGGTACCTTAAAGGTACGATAGATTATGGTCTTAGTTATGACGAAGATCATAGTTTCACATTGAGTGGATACACTGATTCAGATTGAGCAGGAAGTGTTGTTGATAGAAAAAACACTTCCGAATGTTGATTCAATTTGGGATTAGCCATGATTTCATGGAAGAGTAGGAAGAAAACCAGTATTTCCCTCAGCACAGCGGAAGCAGAGTACATTGTCGCATGTTCTGCTAGCTATGAAGCTATATGGATTTGAAAGTTGTTGACCGGTCTATTTGACCTAGAGATGGAAGCAACCATGATCCTATGTGACAACCAAAGTTGCATAAAGATGACATAGAATCATGTATTCCATGATAGGTCGAAGCACATAGAGATTCGTTATCATTACATCCATGACATGGTGCATAGAGGAGCCTTGAAGCTCTTATATGTTAGCACAGATGAACAGGTTGTTGATGTGTTGACCAAACCTCTATCTCAGGGAAAGTTTGAACACTTTCGAGATAAGCTTCGTATAGTCCGAAAAGACCCTCCCTGAAAGGGGGAGTATATATGATTCCTTGCTTCTGACCTCGCTGTTAGACGTAAAGAAAGATGATGTGTGGGTTCCTTGCTTCTGACCTCGTTGTTAGACGTAAAGCAAGATGATTCCTTTCTTCTGACCTCGTTGTTAGACGTAAAGCAAGATTATGTGTGTGTTCCTTGCTTCGGACCTCGTTGTTAGATGTAAAGCAAGATGATTCCTTGCTTATAACCTTGTTGTTAGACGTAAAGCAAGATGATGTGTGTGTTCCTTGCTTATGACCTCACTGTTAGACGTAAAACAAGATGATTCCTTGCTTCTGACCTAGTTGTTAGACGTAAAGCAAGATGATGTGTTCCTTTCTTCTAAGCCAGTTCTTAGACGTAAAGAAAGATGACGTATACCTTGCTTTTGACCTAGTTGTTAGACATAAAGCAAGATGTGACTTGCACTGAGCTACCAGCTTAACATCTGTGACATAGAGCCAGTCTAGTACTGTGATGAGGTATCATTTTTTTTAAACTGACACATATTGATGCAGATGATGATGGAATTCTTTCGAGAATGATGATGTTGTCAATGAAGAAAACTTCCGATGATTTATAGATACGCCAGGAAAGATGATATTGATGATGTTGTCCTCCCACCTGATGTTGTTGATGATGTTGTCCTCTCTCTCTCGCATGATGCTACTGAAGAATACCCTTCTTGTTAATCGAGAGTGTTGAAATAATGTAACTGCAAAGAGTATTCTTACTATTATTGATATTTTATTCATAGGATCAATCCCCATTGTGTATTGATCATGTCGGATATTGTAATAGGACCAAATCCCCTTTTGCAAATTAGTCAAAAGACAATTGTAATAGGCAGAATAAGAAGTCGGTTCCAATAGTTAATTAAGAGACCCAGAAATATAATAAAGGTGGGTTTACCCACCCAGAATGAGAAGTTGGCCCTGCCAGTGAAGAGACGCTTCACACGTGCCAGAACTTCTATAAATAAAAGAGGCTAGTGCCTCATTTGAACAAAACGCACTTGCTCAGTTTAAGAGACAAGTTCTGATCTGTTACCGGCAAAGGAGAGAGAGAGTGGCGCATATCTTGGAGAGGACTTTTGTTTTAGCATAGAGATCTCTTGGCATTGTATTGGCTATCTATATTAACGAAGTTTTGATGGGTTTTCTTCCCCTAGAGGGTTTCCCAAGATAAATGTTGTGTCTCTTGTGAATGTGTATTTCTCAGTGATCTTGCTCTTATGTTGCTATTATCTATTGAAATGCAAAGAACTATAATAATGGTATAAACATTAACAAAGGTATCCATAGTCGTAGGGTTGTGTACTTTCTCTTAGAGGAAATATTGTAGACTCACATGTGCTCTTTTAGTAATGAATTTGAATGATATTTCTAATAGTTAATTTTGTTTATTTTTTTATCTTTTTTAAATGTTTTATTTTGATTTTTTTCAATTTCTTTCTTTTAAGTTTTATGCCAAAAAAAATTAAGCTGTAATTTTTTCATTTAAAAAAAACTTGTTTATGGAGCTTTTTTTCAATTCATTTATTTATTAATGTAAATTTAAGAAAACAATAATAAATAAAATTTCGAGTAATACCACTTTTGATTTAGGAGCCAATTTTAAGTATTTATTTGCAATGGTAATTGTTCAGGTCATGCTTTCATTTAAGTCATAATTTTGACTTGAAAAATAAAATTGGTGCTACTAGAAGCATCACTTTTCGATTTGAGGGTCAACTTTTGACAATGGTATCAGTGGTCAAGGTTTTGATTTCAAACAATTCACAATTTTAACCACAACCCCCCTAAAAAATAGAAAGGTGTTATTGGTATCACCACTTTTTGGTTTAGGGATTGATTTTAGTGTTTTTGACCCATAGTTCTTGCTTTGAGGTCACAGTTCTCGTTAAACTGATAACTATGTTACAATAATATAATTGGAAGAAACACGTAAACACCAAATAGAGGGAAAACACAAGTGATGAGTCTATTAAACGGAATTCATGGACAAAAAGTTACATGCATGCCTTAATGGAAAAACCAAATTATCATCATTATCTGTGGGTCATAATCCTTCGACAAAATATTTAATATTTTTTCTTTTCTCATTCTTGATTGGGCTTACAATGGGCTCAAGATATTTACTTCTTTATCTTTTCCTTCCTTATTTGTCTTTTGGTACATAAAATTTTCTTCATTCTCCTCTTCACAATTTTTCTCTACCTATATATTCTATATCCTCATGACTACATTTTGATCATCGTCCTCCCCTCATGCCCTCTCCTTCCTTTTCTTAATTCTCCTTAATTTGTACTAACCCAATGCACTAAATTTTTAACAATCAAACATTGGTAGGCTCCACTCCTTTTCTTAATTCTCCTTAATTTCTACTAACCCGACACACTAAATTTTTAACAATCAAACATTGGTAGGCTCCACACGTTAGTGACGCAAGCCATGCTAAAACACTATTTTGATCCTTCCTCTTCACCCAAAACCCATTTATGAGTATCTCATGAGCTTATTATTCTTTTGGATCAATGTGGCCCTTACTACATGCCATATTTTGTTGGACTATGAGATCTTTGTGTCCCCTTTTTCTCTTCCCTCTCTAAAGACCATGCGGGGATCTTCCTCACCATTAAAATGTGCATCTATAATAATTACTATAAAATGAGTGTTAGTGCATCAGATTTTCAATTCTGATAAATAAAAAAAAAATCTTATATTTTTCATTTACAAAATTTGAACTAATTAAATATTCTTAAGCATTACTGTATTTCTTTAAAATATAGTGATGCATAAATAAATATGTTTTCATTAATAAAATATGAAGTAATAAAGTATTTCTAAGGATGAGTATATATATATATATATATTGTTTGTTAATTTGTGCGGGACCTGTTGGCTACGCGATTAACCTGTGGCTTGAGAAACAACGACTGAAGGGGCATCTAAGCTGTCAAAATCACCCGGGGATCGCACCTGGCCTGAGCCACACTAACCCTTAACATGGTTGGATTTTCTGTCCCCGTAGGTTTCGAACCGGTGACTTTAACAACACGGAGTGTCTTAACAGCACACTCTGTCACCCACTGTCCTACACCTCGGAGACATGATGAGTATATTTTGAAATATAATGAAGATTATTAATTTTAGAATATATATATCCAAAACCTTGAAGAATTAGAAAAAATTAGAAATATATTTAATACATTATTTATTAACAAAAATATTTTGTTTTCAAAAAATAATAATAAAGATAAAAATTATTATTAAAAATTTATAAATATAAAATGAAAAAGATTTTTTATTATTTTCAAAAAATAATAATAATGATAAAAATTATTATTAAAAATTTATAAATATAAAATGAAAAAGATTTTTTATTTAAATCAAAGGTAAGTAAATATGAAACTTACTAAATATGTTTAAAGATATTAGGAAATACATTCTAACTAATTAAAAGATCAAATCCTAGAACTTAAGTGAGTTTCAACTTATGAGGGGCATTTAAGTGGTCAAAATCACCCGGGGATCGTACCCGGCTTGAGCCACACCAACCCTTAACATGGGTAACTTTAACATCATTGAGTGCCTTAATAGCACACTCCATCACCGACTATCCTACACTTAGGGGACCATTTAGATTATACTATTGGTGTGTGTTAAGTTTACATATTCTAAATATTAGAAGGGTATTTAAGAATTAATATAATAAGTGATGATGTTCATATCTAGTAGATTGTACATTATACATGTGTTATGAATAGAAAATAAATGATGTTTCCACCTATTTAGAAGAAAATCAACTTCTAGAGATTAGACACATTTTTTCACACATATGGAAAATTTACACACAAAAATTTAATAATTTTAAATTCAAATGTATTTACATTGTAGTTCTATATCCCAACCACTAAGCCCCAATCCAATCCTTTCTCAAACCCAACCACTTAACCCCAAGTATTTTTCAAAAATAAAATATATAAAGTATAACCGAAACTATAGCAAAAAATCTTTGAATAAATAAATACTCCATAAACCCTTCTAACAATTCACCATTCACCATTGTTTTATAATTATTTAAACATAATTTTTATTTTTATTTTTTTTAAGGTCATAGTTAGACACCAAATTGGTGTATGAGACCCCATTGTTTGTGGGACAAGGGATCCCCTCCGCCCAGTGATTTGACTGGTAAACTCTACGGAGGTATACATACCCTAGCCCCTGTGGATTTGAACTTGTGACCTCTTAGGAAAAAACACACCCTACCCCTTGTGGATTTGAACTTGTGACCTCTTAGAAGGAAACACTTTTATGACCGTTCAAACATAAGACAAAGAAAATACTAAAATTTATGATAATTTGAACATAATACAAAGACATATTCAAACATATAACATATGGAAATATATACAGTGAAGAAAAAGCAAACGATATAGTTGGAGAAAAGATGAAAAACAGTTGGCCGGTGAAGAAAAAGCAAACGATATAGCCGTTGGAGAAAAGATGAAAAAAAAGTTGGAAAAGCAAGTGAAGAAAAAGCAAATGATATAGTCGTTGGAAAAGAGATGAGCGACACGTGTAAAATAAAGGGAGAGATGCTGCAGGTGCTACAAAGAAAATGGGCAGACTCTTATTTGATTTTATTCCATTCAAAGATTCATTCTCTTCTATTCGACCATAGATTGCTGCTCCTTGTCCATATTGTGGCTCAACTCCATCGATTTCTCTGGATGTGATGTTTTTGTTTATTATTTTGTGGTGTGCTTGTGTGTATGATTTTGTGGTGCTTGCTGTTTGGAAATGGCAATGGGTCTCCTGGGATAAAAGGCTCCTTTAAATGAGAAATGAAATTTAAAAATAAAATCAAGTAGCTGAGGTGAGAAATCTTGGAACATGGAAGCTATGAATCCTTCTGAATTTCGGTGTTTGCCCAACGATTAACCTTTGAATTTTAGAATCGTGCTCCAGACAAAACAGTTGTAGATCGAACGCTGTTATGGAGAAATGCACCAAAGGTTAATTTGGTTAGGGTTTTTTAGGTTAATGCAGTTTTCTTATTAATTTGGTTAATTTGGTTAGGTTATTGCAGTTTTCTTATTAATATCCGCGTGAATTTTCATGGACTGACGCTATGATTTTGATCCCGGCAGTCTCTGTGTAACACCTGTTGTTCAAGAAGATTAAGATGTGTTGCAACAGAAAGCAAGCAACAAGATCGGATCGGATCAGATCGTCTGCAGGTATGTCTTCTATATTTATTTGATGTTTGTCATAGATGTTTGTCATTACGAAGTATCAGAAAAATAAATATTAAATTAGGGTTTTCTTATGTTTTAATCGATCTGAGATGGAAATCCTAGTCTGCACGAATTGCAAACCCAGTTGAATCAGCAGCGAGATGAATAAAGAGATTAAAACAAGAAAGCCCTCTCTGTCTATTTGTCCTTTTTACTTGTATCTGTCTTTATTTCGGTCGATTCATCATTGTACTGCTTTACACTTATGGAAAATCATTCTGGTCTAGCTTTTGGCGCAATGTTCAGAAGCCTTATCTTTGGCCATTTGAGTCTTCATTTTCCCGTAACAGCCAGAGAAAATGGTAGTAGCATTGCCGAGGATAAGCGTAGACAACATTCCAATAGTTACTCAGACATTCAAACTCAAATTAGCTGACCATACTAAGGTGGGTTATTTCTTACATTGAATCTTGGTTTTACTTGCGGATGTTTAAATATTTCTAGCATGTAGATTGTTTTCGATAGTCCACAAGAAAATAAAACTGCATTTCACCTCATTATATTCTAGTCTCACATGCGTGTGTGCTCATCTTGGCACTGAAAATAAAACCAAATTTCACATGCGAGTGTGCTCATCTTGGCACTGAAACACTACGCATGTTGTTGTTGAACCTCGTGTAACATGTGACTACCTAATAGTAAGCTTAGACAAGAAAACGCATTGCATTACTCATAGATATTTAATTTTAATATAAGATTCTTGCACGTGACATATACCAATCATATAATATTAAATGTCTCCTCATTTAATCATTCCTCATATTGAATTTGAGAGAGGAAGTAGATGAATGCATATACATAGTTGGGTACATCTGATACATTGTATATATATTTTGTATCATTCCTCATATTGAATTTGAGAGAGAGCAAGTAGATGCATGCATATACGTAGTTGGATATCTGTACATACATCTGGTACATTGTATATATATTTTGTAATTAATGCGTTCGAACTAAACTCGTATTATTTATTTTCTCTCAGACTTTCACATAAAAAAATATTATAAATTTGAATTTAATTTATTTTTTATTAAATTATTATTTTAATTTATTTTATTTTTTATTAGAATATTATTTTAAATTAATTTTAGTAATGAATTAATAAATAAATGATATGTTCTAATATTTATCATGGAAACGATACTTTGACATTGATTTTTAATTAGGACAGTGTATTTATTTTTTATTAAAATATTATTTTTAATTATTTTTAATAATGAATTAATAAATAATTGATATTTTTAATTATAGTTGTATGGGAACAATTCTCCCTTAAATTTGTTTTCTAAATTTTCTGGATCTTGGGAAGTTTCTAATTGGTTGGACATTCTTTCGGGAACTTGGGAACTTTTCAGGAGCTTTAACATCAAAGAAATGAGAGCTTGTTTCAAATGAGAGCTTGGAAACAAGTTTCCTAAATAGAGAACTTTAAATTAAAATTATATTAAATTTAAATGTAAATATTTTTTCTCCATTATTACAAATACATAATTTATTACAAATATGGCCATTGTATTTATTCAAAATATGACTATAAAACAAAAACTAAAGTATAAGTAAATATTATTTCAAAAATTAGTTAGATAAGAAAACTTAATAATACTCACTTTATAGTTGTGGATATGAAATTTTTTTAATGCATGTATATTTTTCTTCAAGCCAGATTAAACATGAAAGTCCAAGAAATGAGTACCCTATTTATGGCAAGCATTTGCTCCAATATCTTGTTTCTATCAACCAATCATATCATTGACTTTTATTGCATTTTCATATTACACCAGCAGTACTATTTAGTTTTTTCCAATAAAAACAAAAATAATGCTTCAAATTTACAAGGATGTTTGAAGTGTATATATGTAACATTTAATGTTTAATAGATGTTGAAATTTTATATATGTATTTTCAATTTTATTTCTCATAAGTTTTAGTATTGTGTTAAATATATTCATATAATTATTAGAAGAAGTTAACATAATAATTTCCATCTTATAGTTGTTGGGTAGGAAAAACATTAGTGAAATAAGATTTAAAATGTATCATTATGTAGATATATTATAATCTAAAATATCATTGTAATCTATTCTTTCATTCAGGATGTATCTTGGTTTCCAAAGTTCTCACTTTTTGAAAACTCATATAACATAGATTTTAATATTCATCATGGAACTCTTAATGGTAGTTTTGTTGTACATAGCAAACCTTTTACTTTATTGCAATCTAAGTCACGGGCCTCATATCAATGTAAGTGTTATTCTTCATGTGTAGGTTTCTTTTGTTTCTCAACTTGGCATGTATAAAATTCCAAATAGAAACTGCCTTAGTGTGTGGTACTTCTAAGTAAATTCAACCCTGGAATTTCTATTATTAACATACCTTCATTTGATCTCGTGAGTGAACTCCACCTATTTAAGCATTCAAGAATCTCAAACAAACCCTATGTAATGGAGTTTTATAGTGGAATCCCAATGCCAATGGTCAGAAAATTGAGATCGTAAAATGCCTTTGGGTGGGTTGGGTAATGGACTTTCTGTGAAATTGAAATTAAAGTGTATAAATTAGAAAGAAAAGTTGAAAGAAAAATATAAATTAAAAATTTGAATAAAAAAAAAAAAAAGTGGGAATGATTGTGTGTTGTTATAACCTTTTAACTTGCTGGTTCTTGAGAGCATCACTCATATTCCAAAAACGTAACTCTTTGCGCTCTCTCAGCGTTCCATAGGGTGGGGCCAAGTCCGAGCCATACCTATCCTCGGCGCTTCGTTATTTCTGGGAGTTGCCTCCATCATTCCCCTAGACGACGAGAGGAAGGAGATAAGGCCCCCATGGCCGAGAGCCCCGAATTACATGGGCACGGGGGCTGGTTCAAACTAGTTCAAATATATGTCCCAGTTCACGGCCTCACTCCTTTCACTCCGAATAATTAATAATCGTTCAAGACTGCCGGAATAATTAGCCATCTTTTAATTCTTAAACTTATCACAATACTAAATAATTTAAATTAAAATAATATTTAATTATTAATATTTGAGTAAGAATGTGACTTAAATTAATATTTAATTATTAATATTTGAGGAAGAATGTGAATATTATAACTAATAAAAAAATAAAATAAAAAATTAATATTTCAAAATTTGACTTAACATAATTATGTTTTTTGAAATTAAATTAATATTTTATTATTATCAACCACTTTTTCTTATCTTTATTTACATAATTAAATTTAGTATTTTTTGTTATTTTCTTTTATATGTTAACATTTTATGAAATTTGTCTAATTTCAATCAATGATTTTAATCAATGATATCATACCATTAAATTGAATAGTATAGCTTAGGTTTTCTATAATAAAAATAATTTCAAAATGTTGAGTATTATTAAATCAAGGATATTTTCAAAATGAAAATGTTTGTTATTAATGGATTAAAAAAACTATTTTCCCAATAAAAAAATCTTACCTCATGACAATTATAATAGCTTGTTTGATTTAGATAACCTATTAATATAATATCTTATATATAATTTAAAGTAGAATGATGTTAATTTATTAACAATTTTTTCATTTTATTGTACAAAATTTGCACAATCATTTTATTAATATGACAAAATTGTTTAGAAATGGCATTTGAAATTCAAAATGAAACAAATTGTAAATATCATAAATGACATGTAATTTCTACATGCATGGCATAGGTAGAAGTAGAAAATGAAATGGAATCAACTCCTATTTGTTAGTGATATCTAATTTTCACTCTCCTTCTAGAGAAAGGTGTACATTTTTTCCATTTTTTTTTTTTTTGGTACAAATATAATATTATATTATGGAAGATTTTTTAAATAATAATTATATATTAAATTGTTTTTCTTTGTTCTATTTAATGTTTTTTTTGTTATCTTTACATATCATTTATTTATAAAGACATTTTCATAAGACCATTTTTAACAAATAAATAACAAATAAAAATATTTTTTTATTATTTAAGTGTATATTGGTGTTTATTTTTCTAAATTAATATTGTGTATGGAATTTGTCACATTTTAATTATTAACCTATAGATATTGTTTTTATTTAATTATTAACTTATAGATATTGTTTTTATTTAACCAAACTCACAATTTTATTTATTGAACAACTTTTTACATAATAAAAATAATTTCAAAAATATAATTATTAAATTTAAATATCCTATTAAGAATGGATATATGGATTATTTATATTAAGAATGGATATATGGATTATTTAGAGTTTAAAAACAAAATTCATAACATTCTTATTATTCTTATATAAATATCAATACTGCAACAACTTCATGTATATCATTAAATATTTTATTAAATTTGACTTAACGCCATCATATTAAAAACGATGTTTATCAAAAGGTTAAGGGTTAGATGCATAGGGAGAGGTAGTAATAGAACCCACATCCTTGTATGTCCAAGTACCCCTTTGCTCAATTCCAGATCCGGATCCTGTTTGGCCTTTGTTAGAAATCTGGATCTTGTTTAGCCTTTGTTAGAACTGAAATTTGGATCAATTCCAGTACCAACTTTTCTTTGTTTGGTTCCAAATTCCACTTACATTTTAAGAACCACCACCTAGAAAAACCACCACCAATTGAGGGAAAGGAAAGAGTATCCTTTGCCCTTAGAATATGTGAAGGCAAAGTAAAAATCAAATACAAATATCTTGTTTGAGCTAACATGACAATTCTAATAGCTTGTTTGACATAGATAACCTACAATGTTAAGATAACCTAAAGAGATTTTCATAAGACCATTTTTAACAAGTGAAGATAATTTTTTATTATTTAAGTGTATGTTTGTATTTGTTTTTCTAAATTGATATTGTGTATAGAATTTGTCACATTTTAATTATTAATCTATAGATATTGCTTTTATTTGACCATCAATTCACAACTTTATTTATTGAATAAGTTTTTACATAATAGAAATAATTTCAAAAATATAATTATTAAATTTAAATATATTATTAGCAATGGATATATGGATTATTTAGAATTTAAATACAAAATTCCTAACATTTTTATTAGATTATAAATAAGTATTAATAATCAACAAGTGCAAGTATCTCATTACATATTTTATTAAATTCAACTGAAAGCCCACAGAGATTATCTAAGTCTAGCACGAGGTTAAACTTAGTACCCCTTTGCTCATTTATAGATCCATATCATGTTTTCCCTCTGTTAGAACCTGCAAAACTAATAGTAGTAGTTAGGCTCCATATTGCAGGTACAGCTAAAGAACTACCACCCGTTGAGGGAAAGGAAAGACTAGCCGTCGCCTCTAGAATATGTGAGGCACAGTAAACAATAGGGGTTTTAGTCGAATAAGTTTATCCAATTGAAGATGACGTAGTTGATTCAATTTACCTAGACAATTGAGGAGATTGAGTTCAATATTCAGTTCAAGTTCCAACAGTACTAGAAGTAGTCGTTGACTGTGAACCCATCCTATAGCGTATGGATTTAGAGCCACCAATAAAGGCAATTGATCCATCCGTTGGACTACCCAACATTTTTCCAAGTGTACAAGTCCCCAGTTTACCTTGTGGAAGCAGGAGGAAGGGTAGCACCTTAGAAAATTCATTTATGGTAGCCTATGTCTCTTCCTTATGTGTAGGGAATTGCTCTATAGAGTATATCATAACATTATATTATCTATTAACATAAGTTATAGGACAACTTATGGTAAAAAATTCTGATATGCTTGATTTGCATCTACTATCAACCATGTAGCCCAACAGTACAACTTGTGGAATCACATAAACTCTATTGTCTATAACGAGGTGAAATTGAACCACCAAAAGTAGGGGTAGAGCGAGATTGAGGTTAGATAGGAATTGAACCAAAAAACAAAGGTTGCTCGATTAAATAGCTAATTTCATTTTGAAGTTTTATTTTAATCATTTATTTTAAAAGAAAATAAACAAGCTCAATTGGTAGGTTACATAAATACCTAAACTCAAAAGACTCGTTAGACCCTTACCATATCAGTTTTATAGGATATTTTCTCAAACCCTTACCATATAAGTTTTATATGATGTTTTCTCAATAAAACAAGGTTCCATAGGGTTGTTATTGGTAAGAAGGATGGCTTTTATTGTGTTACTAGTTTCCACAAATATTTTAGGGATCAAGGTGTTTAATTAGTCACCATGGAAAAATATTTTAGGGATCAAGGTGTTTAATTAGTCACCATGGAAAATAGTAGATGGGTGGAACTAACCATTTTAAATCATTGTGTATCCAATACATTTGAGTAGTTGGGGGGCCATAAATCCAATAAGCTAGTGGTTTTTACTTGTGTGTTGCAACAAAGTACTTGCCTCGTGTGTTTCTCACATAGTTGTTTGTTTTCTCTTAGATATATAATCGCACGCTTGATCCTCTTCGATCTATACTCTTCAACGGACCCTAATTGCACCCTATCAATCTGTTACATCATACAAAAGAACTACTTAGATAGGCTTAATTCCACCATAATTCCCTTTTGATGTCGTTAGATAGGCTTAATTCCACCATAATTCCCTTTTGATGTCGTTCTCTTAGAGAGGCTTAATTCTACCATAATGTTAGGTTGAAAAATAGGTAAAGAATGTGTGAAAAAAAAAGGGACATCAATGGAATGAGGATATCTCTAAGACCTCGTTGGGAAGATTAGCTGAAGAATTACTTACGAAGGCATAGTTCACTTTTTATCTCAACCCATTCCCAGGTTGTTCATTGTCCATAGAATGAACTTACTCTTCATTTTAATCTTTGTAGAGAGGGATGAAATCCATAATGGTACTCAGATTGACCACCCACTCGGGCTTCTGCAATAAATGGAGGAAGTTGAATGACACTTGGGTTTTGGGAGTTGCCATTAGAATGACTGGAATGAACTTTGACCTCTTGGTATTAAGTTATCTCTGGTTGTTAGTCACCTTGATATTCAAAATAATATGCCTCACCCATCTTTAATATTTCTTTGAGAGATTGAGTAAAGTTAATGAAAGAGACTTGAAACCTGCATTGAGCTCAGTCCTCGATCGTGTGCTTATTATTGAAGCCATGCCACCTTTTGACATGGGTTGTACATCTTGATCTAGGAAATCAGTCTCCCACTACTCTATAATCATTGAAGGAAGATTATGATCATCCTCCTCTTTTGAGTTTCGAGCCTTAGACCTGAATAAAATGAATATCACATCCTTGGCCAATGCTCTCGGTTTTTCTCTATTTTCGGCCATGGCTTATATTAAAATATGATAATAATAACCCAAATATAAATAAGTACAAGATAAGAGAGTTCCACATTATCATTAGATGGGTCTGAAAAGCATGTCGAGCGTTGTACTTCCAAGTCAGAGCTTTCCCATTAGCAGTTTGGATACAAGAGATTTTACAGCTATAAAATTCCCAACACCTCGTAATCTATAATCGTCATCAATAGTGGATCCTGGTCTTCTCGAGTACAATCTGGTGAGTGATCTCCACCTATTCGAGCATGTAAGAGATCGCAAGCATAATTCCAAGAACTCACATACATATATTACAATAACAATCTCAATCCTGATATAATTAATGAATTCAAAAGTTTTTATTATGATTTAAATTTCTAAATTTTTTATTACAGGCTCTAACAATCCCAATCCCGATATAATAATGAATTCAAAAGTTTTTATTATGATTTAAATTTCTAAATTTTTTATCATAGGCTTACTTTGTAACAAAAATCTATAAATTCCAAAAAAAAAAATCATTAGTACTATTCCAAATAACCAACAAAAAAAACTCAAGGATACTTGTTTTTTTCACATTTTCCCATTTCATCACATGACACTTTTAGTAAACGTGAATGTTCCCTCTGATCCTTATCAATAAAATATACTTATCAATAAAATATCCCATGCATTCTGAATCAACTCTCATAAAATCGCTTACTAGTTGGTTAATGCTGTTTCTTTAGGAATCCATCCATAGGTGGAGGTCCCATTTCATCACATGACACTTTTAGTAAACGTGAATGTTCCCTCTGATCCTTATCAATAAAATATACTTATCAATAAAATATCCCATGCATTCTGAATCAACTCTCATAAAATCGCTTACTAGTTGGTTAATGATGTTTCTTTAGGAATCCATCCATAGCTGGAGGTATATGAGCCAAGTATTTTTTTTTTTGTCTTAATTTCAATATATGTTGTATGTAGTTCTTGAACTTAATCTTGATTTAATATAATATATTAGGGGAGAGTATAGGAACTATTAATTTTGTTAATTGCTACATGTAAATTATAAAATTTATTATTGATTACCCTATTAATTCTAATACTGAACCCATATATATTGTATCAGTTAACCCCTATAAATCCTAAACATGACAAATTTCCACACATATGACTCCTAACAACTATAATTTATAATTACTATTTATCTAACCCATTTAACCCTATAATCTCTAAATATTATAATCACTATCACCCGTAAATCTTGTATCCCTAATATAGACAATGCAATCCTTGTATCTAATTATGATAAAAATATATCATGTATAACCCCTATTATAACCACTAACTCTTACAACCTAACCACAATAACCCCTACCTTATATCATATATTTCCAACCCATACAACCACTTTACTCATTTATAATTGCATTCCCAATCCATATAAGATATTAGTACCCTTAACACACAAATATATAACTCTAACCCTTAAACC
>ML787081.1:768942-798329 GCA_009831015.1 Picea engelmannii
TATTCAATCTTTGGAAGTTCTCAATGTGCTCGGTAACTGAACCCTTTTGCTTGAGATTTATCAATTGGCTAAAGAAGGTATTGCTCCTTGTATCCTCATAGTGTGTTATCATTTCTTCCGTGAAAATTGTCCAAGTGACGAGTTATTTGCGAGAACAAAGCCATCAATACCATATAAATTGATTAGGTTCTAAATATAAAGAAGCAATTTGTACCTTTTGTGTAGGTGGCACATTATGGAGATCAAAGAATTGCTCCATCTGAAGTATCCATGTGATTCGGTCCTTGCCATCAAACTTCCTCATATCAATCTTAGGAATGTGGTTGGCCTTCAAACCAAAGTTGGAGTTTCTCCATTATTGATTCACCTTCCTTGTGTCATCATTATGAATTTCATGGGATGCATTTTCACTTTCAGGTGTCTTCTCTATTACGGATTTTTTCAATACTTCCAGGATCTCCCCTTTTAAACCCTCCATCATCTCTTGTAGTTCATATTTTGTAACTTTCTTATTTTGTAAATCATTTATGTCCCTATGCATTTATTCACCTTCATCAAGAGTCCAACTAGGATTCTCTGGAGGCTTAGTTGGTGTAGAAGTTCCCTTTTTGGGTGGCATGTTGGCCAAGTATCACTTTTGAACCTTGATTTTGAGGTGGTTCTGCTAGACAATATTTCTTCTGTTGTATCTCCCAAGTTTCGACCCTTCTAGGTATGAAACATTCTTTTATATGTAGTTCTATGATATTTCTTCTCTGCAATGCCATAGGTATGATCAAAATTGGATGTGCCAAGTGGAATTTAGGGTAACTTCCCCACAACTTGTCGATTTTTGGCCTTTCTAGGAGATCTCACTTGTATAGCGTGCCCCACACAAAATAATTGATATAAAATTATGAAACCCGCACCAAAATACTACAGACTGTCCACGATCCCATGCAACCATTCCCACTCAATTTGGATACTCTAGTAAGAAGTTATGATTGGTTTACCTAGAACACCTTCTTGAGACTAGTCAATAGGACTAGTCAGATACCCTATCTTACACAAGGTGTATATACAAATTTAAGATGACCCATAAGCTGAAATTTTTACCACAGATAGATTACTAATTTATTTAATTGACCTCCAATGTCCAGTGTTTGAAATGTTATAGAAAAGTTTTTATAGCGAAAATTCTGCAATGACTCAGTTCAGGATGATTCCATAACCCTATCTTGTACAGGTTGTATCTCCAAAATTATAAAGCCTCAGGAGCTGAATTTTGAACCCAACATACCTTGATCCGTCTACTAACTATCCTCCAAGATGTTCCTTATGAAACGTTGTATAAAAAAAGTTATATTGAAAATTCCAAGGTGTCTCAGATGTAGCGGTGAAACCCCAAGACCTTGAGCTCTGATACCATATGTTAAGAACCAAATATCAATATAGCATAGAAAAAACTTAGAAAAAGTACTCAACGCCTTTAAAAAGAGACAATTTCAAATAATAAGCCTCTTTGAGGGGGAAACCTCCTTTTACCCCACTTAAATGTTCAAGTACAAGATGATTCAAAATGAAAATGTCTCCTTGGTATATATAGGAGACTAGGAGGTATAATTACAACTAATGGCCTAAATCTGACATAAATAAAATAACATTATTAATATAATATGCCCTAATTAAGGGGTAATGAGCCAATGTTAGGGCTTAACACAAGGTGTGAACAATGTCGTGAAATGACCAAGTGTCAAAGAACCCGAACCAGAGGAACACCAGGTGGGCGAGAAGATTTTTTTTTCAATAAATCCTTTGATTTGAGTTATCAAAATCCAGAGAACGCAAGGTGTGCGTGGGAAATCAAAATCCATTTAAGGAAAAAACTCAAAAGGAACAACACTTTCCAAAAGTGTGGACGAGATCCAAGATTTGGACTGGTAGGAGGAGAAAACGTTTGAAACCTTTGAACACATAGAAACTCTTTTAAGTCACAGAGAGATCAAAATCTTATGAGGGAGGAATGACAATGGTCGTTGGATCACTTTGTAAAATATCAACAGTAATTTGATCAGAGTGAAGTGCACAAGACTTAGCACTTCACACACAGAGGAGAGAAAAAACTCACAAGAGTTGAGAATTGAGATTTTCGGAGCTCGAAGAGCCGGAGATCCAAAATAGAATCTCAGTCGCCCGATCAATAGGAACAAATCTGAGTCGTCATATTGTTCGAGGAAAAATCCAAGCATCAGATCTCCCAAGCAAATCTTAGCTGTCAGATATCATGAGCTCAAGAGGAGGCGGGTTTGAGGTTTGATATTTCTGAAGTCCGAAGGGCTGGAGAGATGAAGGGAAATCTCCACCATTTAATCAGTTGAAGAAGATATGAGCCATCAGATCGCCCAAAGTAAATATTGAGTGTTGGATTGCAAAGTGAATCTAAATAATCATATCAATTTCTTCAGAACATTCATTTGAGATTTCCTCAGTTGAGATTTGAGATTCACGAAGTCGTAAGAGCCGGAGGTCTGAAGTGATTACCAAGAATCAGATCGCCAAGGAGAAACTGAGCTGTTAGATCCCGTGAGTTCAAGAGAGGGAAAGGTTTGAGAATCAATATTTCCAAAGTCTAAAGTTCCCAAAACCCGAAGTGAGTATCAACCATCAGATCACCCTAAGTGAATCTGAACCGTCAGATTTCGGAAGGGAGACGTGGCGTGGATGTGAGAGCTCTAGGAAAACACCCTAAGTGATTCATAGTTGTTAGGTCTAAAGGATACATGGCATAGATCCAGACACTCCGGGTAAAGGCCCAAACTAATTTGTGATCGTCAGATCAAGGGGTGAAGTTTGAAATGTGAAATACCCGAAGTCTGAAACCCAAAGGATATATTGATCATCGATCGAGAAGAGGGTTGTAAGACTGTTGATCTGAGTGGAAAGGTCAAACATCCGAAGTGGGATAAAAACCATTGATTGAGAAGGACAGGTGTCAACATATCATCATCTCCATGGGATCAGAGTATGGAAGGAAGCTAGGTTTGAGATTTCAAAATCCCGAAGTATGGAATTGTGAAGAGATCAAAGTCATTGGCTCACAGGAGGAGCATATATGGACCGTCATTTAGACAGTAACATCAATATAGTGAGATCAACGATCCCATATAAATTCAGGGATAGAAGTTGCGTGGGTTTTAAAACGTCGAGGGTGAGCATAGTCGCGTGGTCATCGACCGAGGTTATATTGAGAGGGGGCCTACCTGAAAAATAGCTAACGCCCAACACTTTGAGATTTTACAGGAGAGCTAAAGGTAGGTGGCGGGTGTCATTAAAAACTTTACCTAGAAGCCAAAACGACCTTTCTTTTAATACAGAAGGGAACCATCAAGTTTCCAGAGAATCATTGACTCAAGAATCAAAGATCCTTGACCGAGAGGTCGTGCTTCCCTACAGGGGAGTAGGGGGGCTACATCACTAAACCCTCATTACCATTAGCTATTATAAAACATAACACTTACAACCCCTATGACATGACATGTATCTTTTACATCACTAAACCCTCATTACCATTAGCTATGACATGTATCTTTTATATCTTTGAATATAACTCTTACCCCTACAACGCTTGCCCCTATATAAAAATTATCACCCTTACCTACCTAACCCTCAATCACTATAATAAATAGTAATTGTAGCACTTATAACATTAACACCTATAACTACTAACCTCAACCCCCAACACATAACCTTTATAACTTATATAATCTAGAAACCCTTTAAATCTAAATCTTTAGAACCCTTAAAGCTTGTAACCTCTAATCGCTTTAATCTATATATTATGTAACCATTATAACCCATTGATCTTACCCCTCTCCACTATAAACCTTATATTCTCTAAATCCTATACATATTTAACCCTTATACCCAAAAATATGTATAATTGTATCACTAGTAACCCTTGTAACATTTATCACCCTTAACCCATATACTCCTTAACAAGTAGAACATTTTTTCAACAACCTAGATAACCACTATGTTAGGGTCCTAACCCGCACATAGGTAGATTAATATATTCAGATGTAATAAAGGTCAATATTAATAAGGCCTTTCAATAAAATAGAATAAGGCGGATGTAATAAGACCTAATAGAAGCTTTCTCTTCTAGAAGGATCTTCCTCGGGATGCTTCTCTTGATAGACATTTTGTATAAACAAGGGTCGAGGGTATGAAAACCCTAGCTTGGATATTATTGTAACAGAGCGTTGCTCGATTGGAGGTTGCCCCCTCAAACAGGCCTGTGAACATTGCTTTCTAAATCAAAGTGTTATTTCTATTGCTATTCTTATATCATTTATGTGTTATTGTGGAGATTATGCTAGATATTTTACTATTATTCTGCCATTTCTAGCATTTTATTTATGTTCTGCATATTTTTCATATCTGGTATCTTGCACACTATAACCCTGATTTGACCTATAAACTCAATTCACCTATTCATCACTTGTATTACCCATATAACCAAAATTAACCCTATTTCTAATACATTTAAATTCTAATTTCTAATCTAATTTCTAACCCTTATAATCAATAATATAATCCATAACCGATATAATCCATAAAACACCTAACCCATATAACTATCAACACCTAATGCTTAACCCATGACACCTAAATTCCCTAACCCTTATAACACCAAACCATTAAAAACCCTAATCCATATAATCCCTAACTACTAGCTTATACCCTTTAATATCAAAACTCCCAACTCCTAAACCCTAACTTTAATAGCCTCTTACACCTAACCCCTTATTAAATAAATCCTAACATCTATAACTCTTGAACCATATAATTATTAAACCCTATAGGTGTTAACTCATAATATCATTAATTCTTAGAACATATATAATCACCAACGCCCAAATTATATAATATCTATAACCCTTTTACCACTATGAATGCTAACAGAAAAACCATATAACTCCACTTGCCCCTAATCTATAATATAATATCTAAATTAAATAACCTCTATAACACATAAATCATAATTCTTACCCATTATGTCCCCATAATATAACCCCTAAACCTTGCAAATGGTAGAACCCCTAACTCATATATCCCATAATATTCAACCACAACACATATAACTATAATCTCTAACCTCATTAACCCTTAATTCTTAATATTTTTAACACATAAATCATAATCCATATACCTTGCAACCAACAAATAAGTAAGTATCYATAAACTTAATACATATAACATGTAAACATTAATCCCTATAACGTATACTAACCCTTAACCACCATGACCACTAAGCATCACAATATGTATAATGTATATAAACTCTTTCATCATATACTGTATCACCCTTAATCTCAAAAAGTCGAAACTCTTAAGATCTAATAATAATGAACCTTTAACACCTAAACCTTATAATTACCTTTAAAACCTTTCATACTTAACCCTTATAACATACAATATATCTCCAAATACTTATAACCCTTAACCCCTAACACCTTTAACAGTAACATGTAAAACTTATAATCCCTTGTATCCCCCCATATAACTTTTGAATCCCTATTATCTAAACCCTTCTGACCTAAATTCATATAAAAACCAATCCTTATATCCCCAAACCCATAGATCTTATAAATTATAAATTTAATACTCATAACCCCTTACCCTTATAACAAGCTACCCTATATCCCTTGACTCCTAATCCATATAATCCTTATCACCCCTATAATCCACAATGTGACAACTAACTCATATAACACCTTACTTTTTTAAACATTATCACCCTTAACCTTCTTGACACTATAATAATAATTGATGTAACTCATTACCCTTATAACCCCTATAACTTTAAACCATATAACCTCTATCATAATTACTCTTTAAAATTTATAATCAATATAAACCCTAATCCACATAAACTTGTAATCCTAAATCGTTATAACCTCTATAACCTTAACCCCTATAACTCCTAAATTCCAAACCCTATAAACACTATCCCCCAACATAAATAACCCCAACACATAATATTTATGACTACCTACATGTGTCTTGTATAAACCCTCATCTTTAAAACCTTTTAATATAAACCTCAGATCATATATCCCATGACTCTTATAAACCATAACACTAACACATGTATTCTTTAATGTTAATATATTTAACCATTATAATCCTTAATATATGTCACAATTATCATCTATCCCAATATAACCTCCAACTTAACCCATATCCTTTACAAACTTATAACTTATATCAATATCACCCATAACCCCATAACGCTTAACTATTATAACCATCATCACCACTAACTCCTAAAAACCTAACATGTATACCTAGTAACTCGTATAAATGATAATACCTAACTCTCTTAACTCATATAACTCATATAATACCTAAGTTTTTTTACTCCAAATGCCACTAGGATTAGAAAACCCATACACTTTGGCACTTATAATTCATATCATCCTTTTTATCTTAGACCCTGATAATCCCTATCACTAATATCCCCTAACCATTGGAACACTTAACCTGTATAAACCCTAACATTTGTAAGGCATAGTCCCCATTTCTTAACTTATATAATGATGGAATACTGAAGGGGGGGTGGGGGTGGGGGGGTGAATCAATATTAGCACAATTAGTACTTTTAATCACAATATAAAACCTCCAATAATATTATGAGCATTCAAAACATCATAATTCAATGCATAAACACAATACACTAGAATCTTACGTGGAAATGCAATGCGGGAAAAAACCAAAGAATGTTTTTATTATTTATCAAAAGAGTGCATTCATTGGAAGCAACAATTTCCTATTTCTCGAGCTACAGTTGGAAGGAGGCTCCAACCCCCTATTTTTTCAGCTCCAACCCCCTAATTTTCTGGCTCAAACCGAAAGGAGGATACAACCCCCTTTCCTTGCCCTGTCCAACTGCCCTAAAATATAAATGTAGAACAACCTATCACTACCTTTGTCACTGATAACATGTTGTTGTTGTTATCTATGATATTTTTGTTGCTAGTACTGAGATCAACATCTCATCAAAATTGTAACCACACATACCTCATACCAAGGTCCACAAGAGAATTCACCAAATCAAATGATTATGAATAATTAAGCCATACATGCTCCTGATTTATTTGGAATACTCACACTAACAAAAACATGAAGACATACCTTCAATCCTATAGTTGACCTGATTTTTAGATCTCTGATCTTCACAAATTTTCCTCATAGGTCAACGACCCGATGCATTGTCTACTCACAAGTATCTACACTTTTCCTCACTGTAGTCCACATATGTCTACACTTTTCCTCCTAAAACCTACAAATATACTCAAGGAATCCATGTATGAACCCTGTTATCCATAGTCTTGTCTCCTACAAACTTCTTACTTCACTGGATTTCTCTCTCTTTGACTCACTGCCTCAGATCTCCAACCTATATTCTCAAAAGTGATACATAGAAGTGATTTACAATTGACTCTCCTATGTGTTTTAAAGAGAAATTGCATAATTACACGCAAATTACATGCAAATTACATGCAACTCATGATGACATGCCACTCACATGCAACTTTTCATCTTCTATTTACAACCACTTTACTTCGACATGCAACTTTTTTCAAGGGTTGACATCAATGACAACAAATTTTCCAACAACTAAACTTTCAACAATTAATTAATCCCTGCGATAATTAATCTTTCAACAATTATTTAATATTTCAACAATATCCCCCTTTGGAATTGATGTAAACAATTAGACACAACACATATAAGTGATTAAAACTCATGCTCATGCTAGCTCCCCCTGTCTTCAAGCCTCTTCTCTTCCTTTCCATGCCCTATTTTTCTCTCCCCCTTTTACACCAATGGAAAATAATGAATTATCCTTGGGGTTGTTCCCCCTATCTATAAGCCTCTGATAACTACTGATGGATGTCTTCATGGTTCTTCCTCATGTACATCTATGATAAAAAACATTCAATTATTTCAAAAAGAAGTCACTGTGGGGTTGAAAGTACTCCAATTTTCTGTTGAATATACTCAAAAGACTCCCTTGGAAGAAGTTTGGTGAAGATATCTACAATATGTTATTTTGTCCCAACATACTCTACCTTGATTTTATGCTCTGTAACCTATTCTCATATAAAATGAAACTTGATCAAAATGTGTTTCGTCTTGGAATTCATCTCTAGATTCCTAAAGATACTTATAGCACTGGTATTATCATAGAATACTAGAATATGCTCATCATAATCCACTTGTATGTCCTGCAAAGTTTTCTTCATCCAAAGAACCTATATAAAACAGGTTGTTTCTGCAATATACTCTACTTTTGTTATGGACAATGATACTAAAGATTGCTTCTTGCTCAACCAAGATACCACAAAATCACCCAAGTAGAAGGCTCCTCCACTTTTACTTCTTTTATGATCAACACTTCCTGCCCAATCCACATATGTGTATGCAACTAGAGATAGATAATTCCTTTTTGGATACAATAATCAACTAGAGATAGATCATTCCTTTTTGGATACAATAATCCATAGTCTTATTTTCCTTTGAGATATCTAAATATTCTCTTTACTACCATAACATGTATTTCCTTAAGTGTTTCTTGAAATATTTCCACCTGTCCAGCTGCTTGCATCAAATCTAGTCTTGATGTGGTCACATAGAGTAAACTAATAATCATCGACCTGCAGAGTCTCTGATTTGCATCCTTGGATATCTCATATTTTATCAATTTGCAACTGGTCCACATGGGAATACTTACGGGTTTTCAATCTACCAATCCAAATTTATTTAGCATTTCTTTGGGTTTAGGAGATGAAAATACCTGTATCTAGCTGACATATACTAAGTCCCAAAAGAAAAGACAACTCACCAAGTAATGAAATTTCAAATTCATTATGCATGTCTTTAGAAAATTTATTACTCATCCTATCATCATTACTTCCAAAAATAATATCATCAACATAAAATTCAATTATCAACAAATTATTTTGATTTACCTTTATATAGATATTGTTGTCCTCTTTACCTTTCCTAAACCCTTGTTGTTGTAGATACCTGTCCAATATTGAAAACCATTCTCTAGGGGCTTTTTTGAGTCCATATAGTTTCCTCTTCAATATGCAAACCTAATCTTCCTTTTTTGACAGTACAAATCCATATATTTGTTCGATGTAGACTTCTTCTTCTAGTTCTCCTTTTAATAAGGTTAATTTCACATCCATGTGATATAATTTGATTTTCTTCTAACATGCATAATCTAATATCAATATGACTTCTTCCATTATGGAAACTAGGGAAAACTTTTCCTCAAAATGTATACCTTCAACTTGAGCATATCCCTTCCATACTAACCTTGTTGTATTCCGAGTTACCTTTCCATCCTCATTCAACTTGTTTATGAATACCCATTTTGTTCCAATCACATTCTTATCCTTAGGCCTTGGAACAAGTTCTCACATTTTATTCTTCTCTATTTGATCCAGTTCTTCTTCAATAACTTTGATCCAATATTCATCAGTGATGGATTCTTCAAAACTGTTGGGTTCAACTATGGACAATAGTGCAAGATGTCCTTTTTCTAGTGAGAATAATTTTCTTCAAGTTTCAACTCCTACATATTTATTCCCAATAATATGTTCTAATGGATGATTGTTTTGCACTCACCATCTAGGATTTTTGGGAGATATTTCAAGATTTTTTTGGTCATCTTCCTCTTTCTATTATTCTAGCAACTCTTCTTCTTCTTTCTCTTTAGCTTCTTCTACTTCTTATTTCAAATCTTCTTCTCCTTCCTATTTTTCTAAGTCTTTGTTTTCTTCTTTGAACTTTCCTACACTGGCCTCATCAATATGAACATTGATTCTTTCCACTATTTTGTTGTGTCTCATATTGAAACACTTGTATGCCTTGATTTTTCTTGATTACCTGACAAATTTTCTTTTGTCAACTCGAGAGTCAAATTTTCCAATCCTTCCATCTTCTCTTTTAATGTATCACTTGCTTCCAAACACTCTAAAATGTTTCACATTTTTCGGTATTCCTTTCCACAACACTTAGGGAGTCTTATCACCAATATTACTTTTAAGCATTCCTCTCTTCAGGATATGAAATGATGTATGTACTATATGTGCCCAAAATATGTCACCCAACTTGGAATCCTTTAACATGGTTCTCGTCATTTCCTGTATTGTCATGTTCTTTCTTTTAGTGACTCATTTTTGCTGAGGTGTCCTGGCTACTGAGATTTCCCTTTTTATTCCATGTTCAGCACAAAAATCCATGAATTCTTTCGTTGTAAACTCTCCACCATTGTATGATATCAAACATTTGATTTTCAAGTATTTATCTATTTCAACCATCTCTTTGTATATCTTGAAGTGCTCAAATTCCCCTGACTTCTTCTTAAGAAAGAAAACTGTAGTCATTATGGTGTAGTCATCAATCATTAGCATGAAGTATTGTTCACCATTTAATCCCTTTGTCCTCATTGGTCTGCATATATCAGTATGTATAATCCCCAATGGTTTTTTTTTTAGTACTCCTTTGATTTGAACTTGGTTCTGGTCTATTTTCCCCATAGATAATGCTTACATAGAGTATTCACTGGCTTTGAAATTTCAAGTATTTCTCTAACTGCTTCCTTTCTGTTGATTTTGACAAGATTGTCAAAGTGCATGTGACCCATTCTTTTGTTCCAAAGCCAACTTTCATTTTCCTTTCCTAAACGACAAATTTCCTTTCCAATTTCATTCTAAACATATATGTTGTTCAGAGTCCTTATAGTTGTTGCCACTAACTTTCTCGATCCTTCATTCCTTCTTTCACATTTCTCTGAGTCGAACTAAAGTGTGTGTCCTTGATTACACATTTGACTTACAATAAATATATTGTGCTTCATATTTCAACCAATAAAACATTTTATGCCATGGAATCTTTGCTTCCAAGATTAACTATGCCTCTACCAATAATTTTAGTTGAATGATTATTTCCAAATGAAACTAATCCATCGTTTTATTTATTCTGAGTTAGAAACCTATTCCTATCACCTATCATATGATTTTAACAACCACTGTCAACATACCAATCAATTTCCCTTTGCTGGGATTGTAGAGTAAGCGACCATTGATTTTTGTTTCTTTCCCATATCTCCTACAGTTCYGATATCTAACTGTTAATGTTTTGCTTTGATTCCATGGGTGGAATATTCAATCTACAATTCTTTTCTATGTGACAAAAAATGTTTCATTTGTAGCATTCTACTTCAATGCCCAATGAACCAAAACTATTTTTGTTTCTGTTGTATGCTTCATAAGATTTTTTGAGATAATTGTTATTCAAGTGCCCTACATAATTTCTTCGATTCTTGGCATAGGCCCTACAGTTTATAGCTTTATGTCAAAAATTAGAACAATTAAAACAATGACCATAAAAGAATCTTTGATACATGGTAATAGATGATATTCTTTGTGATGCACTCCTTGTGAATCCATCTTCTTGAGTCCTCTTCATTTCTAGAATGTTCTTATTAGGGTGTATGCATTCTTCCTTCTTAACAGAATCTTTGACAATATCTACATAGCTACTTTTTCATGCTTCCTTTTCTATTTTCATGGATCTTGATCCTTTCTCATTCAGTACTTGATTGTATCCTATTATAGATATTTCATCGAATGGTCTTTGAATGTTGATTATTTGATCAAATATTTCGGTGCTCTTCTATTGCATATCTTTCTTCTGAATATCTTTCCTTAAAGAGACTATCTTTGCTTCCAAGCTTCTAATCGTTTTCTCCTTTTATTCTAACTGTATTCTAAGTATTTCCTCAATTCTTATGTCTTCTTCTATTTGAATTTTTAGACATGTGATCATCTACTCTAGTTGTTTAGAGTTGGAATTTTGAGATCCTTCTTTCATTTTTAACTCTGCTTTGAATTTTTTTTTTTTTTTTAACTCATAAGTTCTTCTAATGCACTGATTATCTATTCTCTATGATCGACTTCACCTTCTTATTTAGAATCATCTTCTAATACCATGAAGAGTACTCTTTCTAAATCATTATCACTGTCATTATTCTCCTCATCCGATGAGGAATTGTCCTCCTTTGAGTAGAAACTTTTCTTGAAGAATTTGTTTGTGTTTCTTCTCTTGTTTCCCTTTTGATATTTCTTTTTGTTTCTTCTATTTTTTCCCTTTTGATATTTATTTTCCCTTTTATAAACTTCTTCTTCATCATTGTCTTTATTCATGTGAGGACATTTACAATAAAAATGACCAATACCACCATAATTAAAACATTTCAATGGAAGCATACCTTTATACTTGTTGGTTCCTTTCTATAATTTTGTTTCGATGTTATCCGTCTCTTCATATTCATCTAAATCATCACTACAATTGAAACCTATTTTTGAATTTCTATTGATCTTCTCTTTGTCTTCTTGGATCCCTTGAAAGTTGCTTCTTTCATGAATAGGCTCTCATGTTCTGTTCTAATTTCATAGGCCATAAATATTCCATGTAGCTCATCCATGCTCAATGTACTGAGATATTCTCTTTCTTATAGGGATGATATTTTAGAATAAAATATCATAGGAAGAGACCTAAATACCTTTTGAAAAACCATTGAGTCATGAACTTCCACTCCCAATCCTTTAATAGTGTTAGCTACTTTGTTAACTCACAAAAGGTAGGTTGTGATGTCTTCATCTTCCTTCATCTTAAAATGTTCAAACTTAGATATGAAAATTTCAAGCTTAGATCCCTTTACCTTGGCATCTTTGATCTAGGATAAAATTGGTGGCCACCCACCTATTGCACAAGATCAAAACATGGGTTTCCACCTTGGCATTTTTTCTACATCTTTTCGGGTCCTAAACTTCTGGGGATGTTTTGAGGCCCTAAAATGAGGTTTTGGTCCCTCCATAGTCACATTGTAGTATTTATCCAGAATCTGATGGAAAAATATGTAGTCCTCAGTTAGACCTTTCAAATTATATATCATGTTCCCCAAACAGATATCGTATGCAAATTTTACACCCTTGGGAAGTTGAAATACCAATTTACCCCATCGGGGACCCATATGACTTTTGGCGTTTCATCTTCTTGTCTTAGAATTTTAGATTTTTTTATGTTAAAAATGCCTCTAGAGCCTCATTGTAGACATCATCATATTCTTTTGAATGAGAGTAGCCATCACATATATTCTCATAGATAATATGACACCATTTTAGTGAGTCATTCACTTTGTAATTTTACAGTTTATGTACATTCTCTCATTAATAAAAAATTTGCATTATATCTTTATGTTTATATAAATATCTTTGTATATTTAATTGTTATATATTTTCCTTCATTTCATTCTCAAAATAATCTAGATCAATGGTATTAGAGAAGGATACTATTACTCCTTGTCATTTCTTAGTGCATGTCCCTAACAAGGTGAGGGTATAGAGAATTGGGTCTCCAACTAGTTTCTCTTGAGGACAACCTCTCTCGCCAAACTAATAGGCCTCCCATGGTGGAAGAGAAGAGATACATGGGAGAATAAGATCCCATAAAGATATTTCTCATGGAAGCCCTCATGCAATAGAGGAACGCAATGTTCAATTTTTTTTTCCAAATCCTTCAAGAATTTTTGACACTAACAGGTGCATCTTCATCAAGAAGTCACTTTGGAGACATTACCCCATTCAAGGTACAAGTTAATTTTTATATTCTCGTATTTGAAGTTCATATAGATGTATATGCTTTGGAAAAATGTTTAAATTTGATAGAGGGTTATTTCTCTATTCACAATTTTTCTGACAGAGAAAAGATCACCTTTGATATCCTTAAGGCTCTCCCCCATGTCAAACATTGGTGGAAAACTTATTGGGAGAAAATTTCCATAGAGGAGTCAACTTCCCAAGCTCACTTGGAAGTTTTTTATGGATGTAGTCAAGGAACAATATTACCTTGTGGGAAACTATGATGACCAGTACATGAGATGGACCACACTGCATCAAAAGTGGGATCAAACAATCTCATGTTTCACAAATACCTTCCATACTTTGCGCACCAATATGGGTATCAAATACTCTAAGAGACATTTGGTTATGAAATATCTCAGGGATCTACATAGGTACACCTAAACCGAAATAGAGTTTCTTGACATCTCATCACTGGGAAATTCTTATCGATACACTGTCAAAATCGACCAAAAGTTTACGCAATACAACAAGTGAGAATTTGGGTCTACAAATCTGCAACAACCAATGTATGGTAAAGGAATCCCTAACTCATAAAACAAAAAACCTCAAGAAAATCAGTCCAAGACACAGGAAAAGAAGAGAAACATGAAGACGAAGAAGGACATTGGGAAGTGGTGAGACTCCCACAAAATCCCTTAACACCACACCTATTAATGTCGCTCGAAACTTTCATTGGTGGTATATCTCAAAGAAGCAGGGTCGATCCCCGACTCAAACTTAGATTCATAAACTAATAAAAGGAGACAAATAATTGATGCAGAACCCACTGTTATTGTCGTGACTAAAACAATCCAACCATAAGAACCAAAGGATCCTAAGGAGGGGGAGAGCCTTTTCCATTCATAGGTGTGGGTGAAGGGGACCCCGTTGCATTTGATCATTGATAGAGGAAGCCATAAGAACCTCATCTCAGCATATCTCGTTAATAATTTGGAGTTTCGAACAACACTACACTTGAAGAAATACAACATTGGATGGATCTGCAAGGGATGAGATATTCATGTAATCCAACAGTGTCGCAGGTCATATGGCATCAAGCCCTTCAAGGATGAGGTAATGTCTGATGTTTCCCCACTGGAATTCTTTGATTTTCTGTTAAGCCAACCATATATGTGTATGTGTCATGTTTTTTAAGATTCTGGACCCCACAACATCATTGTTGCTCTAGGGTTCCATCCCTTCAAGATACTAGAGGTAGTTCTGACTACTGTACGAACAAAATTGTGCCACAAAGAAATATCTCATACCACAATGTTTACCCTCTAAAAAACCTAGTTAGAATATAAGGATATTATAACCATTGCAACCTTGGCCCAAGACCCTTCTATCCATTAGAGGAAGATCAACAAGATTGTAGAAGAGCACTAAGATATTCATGCTGCACCTATGGGGGTGCCTCCACACTACCCATTCAAATGTTTTTATGATAAATCCATTCATGTTCTTCATGTTCCATATTAACCAACAAAGTCCATCCACACTCAAGAAGATCATGCAACAAGATTGGTTAAACAAAACCAATCCCTCCAACAATAGGTTCATAACATCCTTCCACARTCTAGGAAAGATAACTTCTTCAATAAGGCAAGTAGCTCACCAAGGTTTAGATTTAGAAAAGGCTTCCTCAAGGACTTGATGTAATGGAGAACATTTTTTCCTAATGGGAGAGGATTCATCGAGGAAAAAATCGGTGGCCACCTACCTATTCCAATGGATCAAAATAGGGGTTTCCATCTTGGCAGTGTTTCTACATCTTTTTGGGTCCTAAACTGTCGAGGTCATTTTGAGGCCCTAAAMAATTTTGTTTCATCCCACAATAGTCATACTAAAGGATTTAGCGAGAGTTTGATTGAAAAATATGTAGCCCTCACATAGACCTTTCAAATAAGCTATCATGCTTCACAAATGGAGATCGTATTAAAATGTTGCGCCCTTAGGAAGTTGACGCACGAACTTATTCTGGGGTTAGGGTTTTGTATTTTATTTGTGTTCGTTGCGATAAGTTAGGGGTTAGGGTTTTGTATTTTATTTGTGTTTGGCATTTAATATTCTGGGGTTAGGGTTTTGTATTTTATTTGTGTTAAAAATTTCTCTAGAGCCTCATTGTATACATCATCATATTATTTTTAATGAGCGTATCCATCACATATTTTCTGAGAGATAAGATACCACCATTATAGTGAGTTAGTCACTCTATAATTTTACATTTTTTGTACATTCTCTCATTAATAAAAATTTTGCATTAATGTATCTCTATATTTATTGAAATACATTTGTATATTTCATTGTTATATCTCTACCTTCATTTCATTCTCAAAATAATATGGATCAATGGTATCAAAGAAGTCTACTCCTTTTCGTTTCTTAGTGCATGTCCCCGACAAGGTCAAGGTATAGCGAGTTGCGTCTCGAGCTAGTTTCTCTTAAGGAAAACCATTATCGCCAACCCAAGTGACCTCCCATGGTGGAATCTAAGAGAGATGTGGGAGAAGAAGATCCCATCAATTTTTTTCTCGTGAAATCCTACACACAATAGAGGAATGATATGTTAGAGAATATTTCCCAAATCCTTCAACGATTTCTGACAATAATAGGTGCATCTTCATCAAGTAGTTTATTTGGAGACACTACCCCATTCAAGGTACAAGTTAATTTTGATATTTAGGTATTTGAAGGTTAGATTGATGTGGATACTTTGGAAAATGGTTAAATTTTCTAGAAGGTTATTTCTCTATTCAAAAATTTTCCAACAGAGAAAATATCACATTTGCGCTCCTTAAGGCTCTCACCCATGCCAAACATTGGTGGGAAACTTACTGGGAGAAAAGTTCCATAGAACAGTATGGAATGTTTTGGGTCGAGCCCACTTAGAATTTTTTTATGGATGTATTCAAGGAACAATATTACCCTGTGGGGAACTATGATGACCAATATATGACATGGACCACATTGCATCAAAAGTGGGACCAAACGGTGCTAGATTTCACAAATACCTTCCATACCTTGTGCACCAAGATGGGTATAAAATACTTTGAGTGACATCTAGTTTTGAAATATTGCAGGGCTCTAAATATGTACATCCAAACCGAAATGGATTTTCTGGACATCTCATCACTGGGATCCACTTACATATATCCTTTCAAAATCAAGCAGATGTTTAAGCAGCAGAACAAGAAAGAATTTGGGTCTGAAAATTTGAAACAACCAAAGTATGGTAAAGTCATCCCTAACTCACAAAACAACTAACCTGAAGAAAACCAATCCAAGCCATAGGAAAATAATAAGAATCAGAAGATGATGCACACTAGGAAGTGGTGTGACTTCCACAAAATCCCTTGGCACAATACTGATGAATGTTGGTTGAAAACATCATTGGTGGTTGGGATCAAATAAACATATTCAAGCCCTGAATCACAATCTGATTAAAAAAATAATAAAGCAAGATAGATAATTGATGCAGAACCCACGACTACTGTCATGACCACAACAATCCAACCAGAAGAACCAGAGGATCCTAAGGAGGGGAATTTCTTTTCCATTGACAAATGTGGGTGAAGGTGACCCCATTGCATTTTATTGTTGATAGAGAAATCCAAGTGAACTTCATATATCAAAAGGTTTTCAAGCAATTGGATTTTCCGACAATACCACACCCACAACCATAAAACATCATATGGCTCCTCCAGGGACAATATCTTTGTGTGAGTCAGCAATATCGCCTATCATAAAGCATCAAGGCCTTCAAGGATGAGGTATTGTGTGATGTTTCTTCACTGGAAGTATATGATTTTATTCTAGTCCAGCCATATATGTTGATGTTTCATGTTGTTTATGAGTCTCGACCCTATAGTGTCATTCTTACTCAAGGGGGTCAACCCTATAGGATACCAGAGGTAGTTCGGACTACTTTACCAATAAAACAATGCCCCAAAGTAATCTATCATACCACAAAGTTTATCCTCTTTACAACCTTGTTAGAAGAGAAGTAAATTGCAACCACTACAACCTAGGTTCAAGACCTTTCTATCCAACAAAAAAAAATTAAGAATATTGTAGAAGAGAACCAATATATTCCTACTGCACCTATGGGCGTGCCTCCACACTACCCATTCAAACCAAGTTATGATAAATCCATTTATGTTCTTCATGTTTCCTCTTCACTGACAGGTTTCCCCCACACTTAGGAATATCACACAACCATATTGGTTAAATAGATCCAACCCCTCCAACAACAGGTTCATAACATGCTTCCATAATCTAGGCAATACAACTTCTTCAACAAGGCAAGCAACTCACCAAGGTTCAGATTCAGGAAAGGCTTCCATGAGGACTTGATGAAATGGAGACCATTGGATCCTAAGTGGGTAGGATTGATCCAGGTGGAAATTAGTGACCAACCATCTATTACACTGGCTCAAAATAGGGGTTTCCACCTTGGTATTTTTTCTACATCTTTTTAGGTCCTAAACTTTCAGGGTTTCTTTGAGGCCCTAAACAACATTTTTTTTTGTCCCTCCACACTCCTTGTATATGCTTTAGCGAGAGTTTTATGGAAAAATATGTATTCCTCAGATAGAAATTTCAAATGATATATCGTGTGCCCCAAACAGAAATTGTATGCAAAATTTGTGCCTTTGGGAAGTTTGTGTACCAACTTACCCCATCGGGGCCTACACAAATTTTGGAATTTCATCTTTTTGGGTTACGGTTTTGGATATTATTTATATTAAAAATTCCTCAAGATCCTCATTTTATACATAATCATCTTCTTGTGAATGAGCGTATCCATCACATTTCTTCTCAGAGATAATATGCCACCATTATATGGAGTCATTCAATCTGTAATTTTACAATTTATGTACATTCTCTCATTAATAAAAAATATGCATTAATGTATCTCTATGTTTATTGAAACATCTCTACATATTGCATTGTTATATCCCTGCCTTCATTTCATTTTCAAAATAATATGGAACAGTGGTATTAGAGAAGGATGTTCCTTATCATTTCTTAGTGCATGTTCTCGATGAGGTCAGGGTATAGAGAGTTGGGTCTCAAGCTAGTTTCTCTTGAGGACAACCTCATCGTCAGACCAAGTGACATCCCATGGAGGAAGAGAATACAAGCTAATAAGTAGAAGATCCCATCAAGATGTTTCTTGCAGAATCCCTCGTGCAATGGAGGAACAATATGTTGGAGAATGTTTCCCAAATCCTTCAATGATTTCCAAGAATAACCTGTGCATATTTATCAAGCAGTCGCTTTGGAGATGATACCCTATTCAAGGTACAAGTTAATTTTGATATTCCCATATTTGAAGGTCATATCAATGCATATGCTTTGGAGAAATGGTTAAATATTCTAAAAGTTTATTTCTCTATTCACAATTTTTCTGACTGAGAAAATATCGCCTTTGCACTCCTTAAGGGTCTCCCCCATGTCAACAATTGGTGGGAAAATTACTAGGAGAAAATTTCCATAGAGGAGTTTGGAATATTTGGGGTCGATCCCACTTGGGATTTTTTTATGGGAGAAGTCAAGGAAAAATATTACCTTGTGGGAAACTATGATGACCAGTACATGAGATGGACTATACCTCATCAAAAGAATGACCAAATAGTGTCGTAGTTCAGAAATACCTTCCATACCTTATGCAACAAATTGGGTATCAAAGACTCTGAGTGGCATATAGTTTTGAAATACCGTGGGGCTCTACATAGGTACATCCAAACTAAAATTGATTTTTTGGACATCTCATCACTGGGAGTCACTTATATATATGTTTTCAAAATCGAGCATAAGTTTAAGCAGCAGAATAAATGGGAATTCAGGTTTGTAATTTTGAAAAAACCAAAGTATGGTAAAGGAATCCCTTATTGATAGAATAAAAAACCTAAAGATAACCAATCTAAGCTACAGGAAAATAATAGAAACCAGAATATGAAGAAGGACACTGGGAAGTGGTGCAGCTTCCACAAAATCACTTGGCACAACACCGATGAATTTCGCTCGAAAAAGTCATTGGTGGCCGAGCTCATAGAAACTAAGTTGAGACCCGACTTAGACTTTGATTAAGATACTACTAAAAGGAGACAGATAATTGATGCATAATCCATTTCTACTATCATGAACACAACAATCCAACCATAAGAACTAGAGAATCCTAAGGACGAGGAGTGCCTTTTCCATTCACAGATGTGGGTGAAGGGGACCCTGTTTTATTTTATTGCTTATAGTAGAAGCCAGAAGAACCTCAGCTTTGTAGAGATCATCAAGAAGTTGTATTTTTCATCAACACCACACCCGCAACCATGCAACATCGGATGGCTCCTCCAGGGATGATATCTTCATGTCAGCCAACATTGTCTCCTTTCATATGGAATCAATCCCTTCAAGGATGAGGTACTGTGTGATGTTGATCCACTAGAAGTCTGTGATGTTCTTTTGGGCCATCCATATATGTGGAGGAATAATTTTTTTTATGAGCCTTTACCCCATAGTGTCATTTTTACTTTGGGGGGTCAACCCTATAGGTTACCAGAGGCAGTTTCGACTATTGTACTGAAAAAATAGCATTGAAAAGTAATATCTCATACCACAAAGTTTATCCTCTTCACGACATGGTAAGAAGAGAAGGACACTGGAAACACTATATCCTTGTTTCAATAACCTTCTATAAAGTAAAATAAGATCAACAAGATTGTATAAAAGCACCAAGATATTCCTACAACACCTACGGGGGTGCCTCCACACTGCCCATTCAAACCAAGTTATGATAAATCCCTTCATGTTATTCATGTTTCATATTCACTGACAGAGTCCTGCCATACTCAGGAATATCATGCATCAATATTGGTTAAACATATCCAACCCCTCCAACAACAAGTTCATAACAACCTTCCACAAGCTAGGCAGGACAACTTCTTCAATAAGGCAAGTAGCTCATCAAGGTTCAGATTCAAAAAAGGATTCCCTAGGGACTTGATGCAATGGATACCATTGCTTTATAAAGTGGGAGGATTGATCCAGGTGGAAATCGGTGGTCACCCACCTATTCCACTGGCTCAAAACAAGGGTGTCCACCTTGGCAGTTTTTCTACATCTTTGCGGGTCCTAAACTTCCAGGGTCATTTTTAGGCCCTAAAAAACATTTGTTGTGCCCTCCAAAGTCACATTATAGGATTTAGCCAGATTTTAATGGGAAAATATGTATTCCTCAAATAAGCCTTTCAAATGAGTTATCGTGCACCCCAAATGGAGATCATTTGAAAAATTTATGTTCTATGTACCAACTTACCCCATCGTGGCCCACATGACTTTTGGAATCTCATATTTCGGGGTTAGGGTCTTGGATTTTATTTATGTTAAAAATGACTCTAGAGATTCATTTTAGAATTCATCATCTTCTTGCGAATGAGTGTAGCCATCACATCTCTTCTTAGAGATAATATGTCACCATTCTAGTGAGTCATTAACTCTGTAATTTTACAGTTCCTATACATTCTCTCATTAATAAAAATTGTGCATTACTGTATCTCTATGTTTATTGAAATATCTATGCATATTTCATTGTGATATATCTGCCTTCATTTCATTATCAAAATAATCAGTATCATTGGTATTACATAGGGTTTCTCCTTGTCATTTCTTAGTGGATGTACCCAATGAGGTTAGGGTATTGAGAGTTGGATCTCGAGCTAGTTTTGCTTGAGGAAAACCTCTCTCACCATCCCAAGTGGCCTCCCATGGAGAAAGAGAATAGAGACACGGGAGAAAAAGATCCCAACAATTTCTTGCTTGCAGAATCCCTTCAACAACAAAGGAATGAGATGTTAGAGAATTTTTCCCAAATCCTTAAACGATTTCTAAAAATACCAGGTACGTATTCATCAAGAAGTCACTTTGGATATGCTACCCCATTCAAGTTACAAGTTAATTTTGATATTCCCATATTTGAGGGTCAAATTGATGCAGATGCTTTGGAAAAATGGTTAAATTTTCAAGAAGGTTATTTCTTTGTTGAAAATTTTTCCAACGGTGAAAATATCACCTGTGTGCTCCTTAAGGCTCTCACCCATGTCAAAAATTGGTGGGAAACTTACTGGGAGAAAGGTTCCATAGAAGAGTATGGAATATTTTCGGTCGAGTGCACTTAGGATTTTTTTATGGATGCAGTCAAGGAACAATATTACCCTGTGGGGAACTATGATGACCACTATATGAGATGGACCACACTGCATCAAAAGTGGGACCAAATAGTTCTGGAGTTCACAAATACCTTCCATACCTTGTGCACCAAGCCGGGTATAAAATAATCTGAGTGATATCTAGTTCTGAAATACTGTACGGCTCGAAATATGTACATCCAAACTGAAATGGATTTTCTGCACATATCATCACTGGGATCCACTTATATATATTCTTTCAAAATCGAGAAGAAGTTTAAGCAGCAAAACAAGATATAATTTGGGTCTACAAATTCAAAACAACCAAAGTATGGTAAAGGAAACCCTAACTCACAAAAAAACTAACCTGAAGACAACCAGTCCAAGCCATAGGAAAATAATAGCAATGCAAAGATGAAGGACACTGGGAAGTGGTGTGACTTCCACAAAATCCCTTGGCACAACACTGATGAATGTCACTTGAAACAATCATTGATGGTTGGGATCAAAGAAACAGAGTCGATCCCCGACTTGGACTCTTTTTCAGAAACTAATAAAAGGAGCCAGATAATTGATGCATAACCCACTGCTATTGTCATGACCACAACAATCCAACCAGAAGAACCAAAGGATCTTGAGGAGGGGTATCACCTTTTCAATTCACAGATGTGGGTGAAGGGGACCCCATTGTATTTTTTTGTTGATAGATGAATCCATAGGAACCTCATATATGCATAGGTCATCAAGAATTTGGAAATTTTGACAACACCAAACCTACAACCATACAACATTGGATGGCTCCTCTAGGGACAAGATATTTATGTCATCCAACAGTGTTGCTTGTTATACGACATCAAGCCCTTCAAGGATGAGTTACTGTGTGATGTTTCCCCACTGAAATTATATGATGTTATGTTAGGTTAGCCATATATGTGGAGGCTTCATGATGTTTATGAGTCTCAACCCTGTAGTGTCATTGTTACTCTAGGGTGTTTTCCCGACAGGATACCAGAGGTAGTTCTGACTACTGTACTGACAAAGCAGTGTCACAAAGTAATATATTATACCACAAAGTTTATCATATTCAAAACCTGGTCATAAGAGAAGGACACTACAACCATTGCGACCTCGATTCAATACCTATATATCCAGTAGAAGTAGATCGAGAAGATTGTAGAAGAGTACCAAGATATTCCTATTGCACCTATAGGGGTGCCTCCACACTGCACATTCAAATCAAGTTATACTAAATCCATTCATGTTCTTCATGTTGCATATTCACCGAAAAATTCATCCCACACTAAATAATATCATGCAACCAGATTGGTTAAACAGATCCAATCCCTCAAACAACAGGTTCATAACAACTTTCCAAAACCTATGCAGGACAACTTCTTCAACAAGGTAAGCAGCTCATCAAGTTTCACATTCATCAAAGGCTTCCCCGAGGACTTGACGCAATGGATACGATTGGCTCTTAAGGGGGGAGGACTGATCCAGGCTAAAATTGTTGGCCACCCGCCTATTCCACTAGCTCAAAATAGGGTTTTCCACCTTGGATGTTTTTCTATAGCTTTTCAAGTCCTAGACTTTTGGGGCCATTTTGAGGCTCTAAACATTGTTTTTTGGGCCCACCACACTCACACTATATTCTTTAGCCACAGTGTGATGGAAAAATATGTATTCCTTGGATATACCTTTCAAATGAGCTATTGTGCGCCCCAAACGAAGATCGTATGCAAAAGTTACACCTTTGGGAAATTGACGTACCAACTTACCACATCAAGGCCCACATGAATTTTGGTGTTTCAACTTCCGGGTTTAGGTTTTTGGATTTTATTTATTTTAAAAAGGCCTCTAAAGCTTCACTGTAGACATCATCATCTTCTTGCAAATGAGTGTAACCATCACATCTCTTCTCATAGATATTATGCCACCATTCTAGCCAGTCATTTACTCTATAATTTTACAATTTTTGTACATTATTTCATTAATAACATTGTGAATTATTGAATCTTTGTGTTTATGGAAATATCTCTATATATTTCATTGTTATATATCTACCTTCATTTAATTCTCAAAATAATCCAGACCAGTGGTATCAGAGAAGGATACTCCTTCTCATTTCTTAGTGCATGTCCCCGACGAGGTCAAGGTATAGTGCAATATCCCAAGGTAGAGCCCTAGTTTTAATTATGAATGTAACATGTTTTGTAGGATGGTGAGCCAAGTAATTATAAGTTGGTAGGCTTATGTGTTTATTAGGCCAAAGAGCCTAGAGGTTAAAGGCCAGGAGCCTGTTTTGTACATGTAAATATTCATATTATTAATATAACAACATCACTGTGTATAGACCGACCACGAAGAAAGAGTTATGGGGGACTAAGCTCCACTGGGTAGGGAAAGGGATGGGGCTATGTGTCTAGGAAATAAGGGATAAGCTTAAGAGCCTAATGGAATAATATATTATTATTCTAAAATATTTAAAGAGGATATTAATTTATTCTAAGCTCCTTTAGGGAGAGGAATGAGTTCCAAGTGGGGGGAATGTGCTCCTATAGAGCCAAGTGTCATCCAAACCACATGCAGATTTAGGGATGGGCGTTCTTACCATTCTCACCATTTCGAGGATTCTTACCATTCTAACCATTTTGACCAGGCTGGACATCTGTTACCCCGATTGAATAGCGCAACGAGAAAGCACACAGTAACTATGGAACTCCATTGTGGAATTCTTGAAACACCCCAAACCTCTGCAACACGTTCGAATTGATACCCTCGTTTTACCTGCACCTATGGGTTACCTACATATTTTCTTGTCAGTATCGTTTCCCGTGTCTAGTTTTTGTTGCTTCCATCACCATGCCCGTGTGTTCAGGAGCGGGAGTGAAGAAGCAGGTTGTTAGGCCTTTGAGAAACTCTCTCCAGATGAGACATTGTGCTAAGGAAGTGAGATTTATTGGAGGAAGTCTAGTAGTATCTACAAAGTTCTGAGAATTCTTTATCTAGCCTATTACTAAAGCCCTAGGAAGGGAGGTGTAGCAGTCGATGAAATTTCTGACAGTGAAGGTGTACACTCCTGGGGTGGAACATGCATGTGGGGAATCAAAGTCTATGAGTTGTGGGCATAAGTGGATCCTTGGAGGAAATCCTTCCTATTGTACTATGCAACTTCATGTTGTACATGCCTAGCCTAGGAATCCCTTGCCTGGTGGAGTTGAGTCCGAACTCAAGGGTGACCTATTTTTGAGAGTGATGAGCAGCGTGGTCTAAGGCTAGGAGGTTTGTGGAAGGTTTGCACATAGTTTGTGTACTTCAATTAAAATATAAGTACCATTTCCAAGTTTGGTTACATTTTTTGTATTTATATATGTTGTTATATTTATGGTTTTTGACTGTGATTACTACATGTATGCTTTTACTATTATTTTTCCATTATGTTGTGTGATAGAAGAACGTAAATCATCTGTAAAATTTATATTTCTTATTGTCATTTCCACAAGAATATGTGTATGAACATAATGTTTATGTATGGTTAAAATTGCATTATATATATATATGTGTGTGTGTGTGTGTATGTATGTATGTATGTATATTTGAGCATGATATTTTTTCGGAGTAGCATGGCCCAACATGGTTTTGTTGGGGACATTACAAATTGGTATCAGAGCCATGGTTTCAACACTGAGCCTAGATGGGCCATGTTAGTGGAAGTTGAAGAAATTGTTTTGGAAAGAAACAGTTTTTGAAATGGACAAATATGAGTTAGCAGCACCCCTGGGTTCCAAGAGAATACCTTGGTCATGTTATGAAGCTCAGGAGGTATAAGGACTTATGGAATGGAAAAAAAGAAAGAAGCCACAATAACTATTTTGTTGGGCTGCAAGGTTTGAGCTTGGGGCGTAACATCTGCGCATGGGAAGGGCCAACTTTTCCAGCTGTCAGATCTAGAAAAGGGTGCATAAAAGTTAACCACCAAGTCATTTGGACTTCGCGACTTTGGCGAATTTTATGTGTTATAGATAAAAATTGACCGAAGCCTGAAGTTTCGAAGTCCTAGAGGGGATATCCACCATAGATCGAGGGAGAAGTGTTACTGTTGGATTTGACCAAGGATAGATTATATCTGTTAGATCAAATCAAGAGCAAGACGTGAGGTGAAGCGGTGAAAAAAATATCTCATCCGTCATATCTGCGTGTAAGTGATTGTGAGCCGTAGATCTCACAATAGTTCAGAAGTTTGACACTTCGGGAGAAATGGAGTGTGCTAGAGTGAAAACTCCCGAAGTCTCAAAGTCTAGAGTTGATTAATATCATTCATTAAAGGAGGCATGTGTCAGAAGATCAACGTATTCGGGAGTTCGACGTTCAAGGGAAACAAAGTGTGCCAAGGAAAAAAATCCTGAAGTCTTGAAGTCTGGAGTTAATCCAGACCGTTCATCAAAACAAACACATATGGTAGATCAATGTATTCATGAGTTCGATGTTGGGGAGAAACAAAGTGTGCTAAGGAGAAAACTCCCGAAGTCCCGAATTTTGGAGTTAATCTGGACTGTTCGTCAAAATAAGCACGTGTCGACATATCAACGTATTCAAGAGTTTAGTGTTCGGCAGAAAAAAAGTGTGCTAGAGTGAAAACTCTCGAAGTCTCAAAGTCTGAAGTTAATATAGACTATTCCTCAAAAGGGACACATGTCGGCAAGTCGAATTGTTTGGGAATTTGACATTCGAGAGAAACAAGGTGTAAATAGAGAGAAAAATCCCAAAGTCCTGAAGTTCGGAGTTAATCCGGACCGTTTGTCGAAATAAATGAGTGTCAGAAGATCATCTTGATCAGGAGTTCGATTTTTGGGAGAATTCTAGTGTGCTAGTGTGGAATCTACCGAAGCATGAAGTCCTGAAGCCAAAGATCAGAAGTGGTGTGTCATGATGACGTTGCTAGTGGTGATGTGGACCTTTCCTATACATTCTACGTGCCACCACCTTAATTGTTTATAGTTGTACTATGTGGACCCCAGAAGGTAAGAAATTTTGGGAATTCAGGAGAATTGGAGTGTGTAAGTGTAAAATATTTCGAAGACTGAAGTCCCGAAGTGATGTTGCCTACTGACGTCACCAGGGATGATGTGGACACATGGGATGTGTGCCATGTGTCAATGAGTTAAGAACCTTTCGAAGATAGAAGTTCCAGTTAGAACGTGACTTGTGTCATCCACCATATTGTGCCATGTTTCTGATTCTAGTATTTCTCCATATGGCACTCCTCTCGAGAATGGGTAGTGGGGCCTTTGATGAATACATAAAGTAATTAAAACCTTGGAGAAGAATTTAACTAGATTGGGCCCACTATAACTTGACTATAGTAGACACATGGTGCCAGATCAAAGTCCAGAGACTTGTTATTCCGGAGGAAAGGTGTTACAGTTAACATTGAGTAGAGAACTCCCGAAGGCCTGAAGGTCGGAGTTAATCTCAACCATTGGTCACATGGGATGCGTGGCGTCAGATTCTAATGTTTGGAGACTTGGTACTCCGAAGGAATTGTGGTCAAGTGTGAAGACTCCCAAAGGCCCTAAGGTCGGATTCTACCTCGATCGTTGATCGTAGAGGACATGCGGCAACAGATTCTCCAGTCCAGAGACTGGGCACTCCAAAGGAAATGTGTTACAATTAGAATTGGGTAGAGAAATCCTGAAGGTTAGAGTTAATTCCAACTATTGGTCATAGGGAATGCATGGTGTCAGATCCCAAGGTCCAGAGACTTGACACTCTGGAAGAAATGGTTCATGATGGAATGGGAGTAAGAAATCCCCAATGTTCTGTAGCGCTGAAGTAACGTGACATGATGACATCACCGTGGGTGATGTGGAATTATTTGGAGATTCGTGGTTCGATATTTTTTGTGTGTGTAGATGTGAAATCCTCCAAAGTCTCAGAACCCTGAAGCTCTGAAGTCCTAAAGAAACAGATGTGATGTGGAATGATGATGTCACCTGGGTGACATGGATATCCCTTAGGAATTTCAGGTGTCATATGAATTTGTACTTGGAAAAAACTATAGCAGTCCGGAGACATGGCACTCCATAAGGATTGATATTATGCTCAGTCTGGAACACATGAAGCCCAACGTTCCATAGTAAATATCGGTCGTTGGATGATAGGGAGATGAGGACCATTGATCCACCCCACTTCACGAAGTTCTCCAATGTGGCACTCTGAGATAATTTTTTTGATGTGCTTTGGAAACCTCTGAAGCCTGGAGTCCCATAGTTCCTATCCACCATAGATATGAACATGGAATGTGGACCGTAGATCCAAAGTCCTTCACGAGTTCTCCAGTTCAATATTATGTGATTTTTTTGATGTGTGAAAATGAAAACCTCTGAAGTTCTAAAGCCACGAAGTTTCAAAGATTCGGTTAAACGCCCAACTATTATCACTTGGTCACAATCATCGTCACATGTGAATTAAGGGATGAAGAAAAGGGGATAGTGCCCAAAAGTGAATTGTAGAATAGAACGGGGCTTAGAAAAAATGGAGTCTAATATTCTTTTGTTGAATCATTTTGTTTATGTTATTCTAGAAAATGATTAAAGACTGATAGCCTGACAAAAACTTGGTTGATTTCACATTTTGTAGAGCTAGAAATTGTCAGAACCGAACAAGATTGTTACATAGTGCAGAGAAATGGAGGCACGGGATGCGTACAGTCTAGAGAATGAAGTTAGAGGAATGGATTTCCATTTGGGAGTTGAAGGAACAAACTCCAATGGGCATGGAGAAGAAATAGAAAAATACACGAGCATGATGAAAATCATTAAAAATTTGCAAAAAGATGTTGATATTCACTAGGAAGATAATGAAAGGCTTAAGAGAGCCAAGGAGCAACAAGAAGATGACAATATGAAGTTAATGCGGAGCCTAGAAAGAATTGAAAATAAGTTGGATAAGGAGAGTGGCTCCAACAAATCAGGAAGTCATGGGACCCTTGAGAACAAAGGAAGATCAATGAGTGGTAGTAGACATCAACAACACTCCCAAAAGAATTCCCATAGGAGATCACACAATAGCTCAATTCCATCCCCTGAAAGGAAACATAGGAGGTATGGGGTGGATGAGTTGAAAGGAGAAATGAATAAGTTCAAACATCCTACTTTTGATGTGTAGAAAATCCAGGTCCTATCAGCAAGACTTCTTGGTCTGTCTTTGACCAAGCCAAGTCACTAAGTTTTCTGCTGTCATAAATTGTTTCACTGCTGTTTTATAACAACCATCTGAAAAGTTTGTTTGCTGATGTGTTATGGTTGTTGTTCCAGTGATTGGGTGCCCTTGCAAGTAGTTTCTTGTTAGATAAATTTTACATTTACTTCCCAATAAACAACAACACACCTATCTAATCTTTTAATGCTGAAATATGGACAGAAATAAGAGCTTCCTAACAACAACTAAAATGCAT